>JAZHYW010045617.1:0-11103 GCA_037355805.1 Ixodes ricinus
AGGCTGCGGTCCCACGGCAGCCATCTTGAACAAGGCGTTAGTTCAACCAATAGATGGCGACACGCACCCGTGGGGTGGCCGAAATGCTGGTTCACGGTGGGATAGCTCGAGCACCATCACGTTGCCCTCGTGGCCTTGCTCGCGCCGCTGCCAGCTGCGCTCAGCTGGCTCAATAGACCATTTGCTGTCTTACCCAAGCATCAATGAGAATGCGGGGATTGGTGTTCCACGCGCCGCACGCGCACGCCTTTCCTGTATAAAAGATTCGAAGTAAATAGCGAAGAAAGCATTGACGAACGCGCGTGCAAGACGCCATTTGTGTTTGGGTTTTTGCTTTGGAAAAGTTACTACTGCTGGGGCCAGCACGTGCGGCGCGTGGAACACCAATCCCTGCATTCTCTTTGATGCTTGGAGTGGGAACAGCAATAGACCTTTGGCTAAGTTGCAAGCATCAAGGGAAGAACGATGAAATCGATTGGACACGCGCCACGCGCGCTCGCCCAGCTACTCCGCATCGAAAGATTCGAAAAGTAAAACACCAAAATAAAGCGTTGACAAGCGCGCGTGCAAATGCCATTTGTTTTGAGACGTTTGCTTCAGGAAAAGCTACTACTGCTAACGCCAGCACGTGCAGCGCGTGTACTACAGCTCAGGCAGCATGCTCCCTGGCAGCTTGGGAATTGGAGTCCATCGATTCCCATCATTCTCCTTGATGCTTGAGCGATTTAGCAAAAGGTCTATAGGTATATAGCGTGGCCCAGCAAACTCATCTATGCGAGAATGTCAGGCTGATATAGGGACATGCGGTTCGGCGGTTGCGACGGGCTTCCGCAATAAATCTTACCAAGAAGGAATCAATTGTTGATTGACGTGTCAATATTCTGTCAATGAAAAATTCTTCTGCAGGAATGCACGCTCAGTAGACTCAATCTTCCAAGACACCAGTGGAAGCGGACGTCTAGTAAACTGCTTCGTAATTTACGGTATTTACCTCGCCATTACAATGACGACTGAAAAGTGACGTAACGAAATATTGTGTTTCACGGTATCCGGAAGATATTGTAATGGTTGTTACATTATAGTTCCCAGAAAACAAGCGCCGTTGCAATATTTTCGGAAGTACCGACACACATTATGTTGTAAGTACAGCTTAGGAGGAATATGATGAAAAGCATCAGTATAAATAGGAAGACATTTATTAGCCATGAAGACACTATGATTGAGCGGCGTTTAGTGACGGCAAGTGATGAGCGTTCGGGAATTTATAAGTTCACATGATTGCTAACTATGGACATGCGGACAATAAAAACCTGTTTTGTCGGGAGATGGATTTGCGGTGATGACCTGATATCGGACGACTCGTGGCAGACGTACAAGCAAGTTTCGTCTCAGCGAATGGTAAGCGTCAAGTGTCAAGCACAGCACGTCGCTACCGACGTTGTTGACGTTTCGAGCACTTACCGCTTTCGAGAAAAGTGTTGGCACCTGGGCTAACTTTGCGGAAAGCCTCGAAGTTTTCCTCGAGTCTAGCGCCATTATGAACAGTAACTGAAAACGATCCACTCTTCAGTCGGCGGGTGCATGGCGAAACGTATCCGCACCCGCGGAGTCATGGTCGATGCGTACTCTAAGTGGTTGGAAGTTTACACGATGCATGCCACGACGTACAAAGGCGTCATTGACGTTCTACTCACTCGTTTCGCTAGTTTTGCCCTACCGAAAATACTTTTCTCTGATAACGCGCCGAATCTCGTTTAAAAAAATAAATAAACAAGGTTCTAAAAAACAAAACAAAAAATGGCATCAGGCATTACATTAGTTAACCATACCATCCTGCAACTAATGGGCAAGCAGAACAGATGGTGTGCGAAACGAAGAAAGCTCTCTTGAAGCTTACGGAAGAAGCAGTTCAGTTAAGAATCGCCAAGTTCTTGTTCCGGCACCACATTACGGTCTCATCTTCCACGGGAAAAACACCAACCGAAGCAATGCTCGGCAGACGAAGAGCCACACCCTCGATCTCATGACACTATGGCCTACGAACAAAGATCGAGAGATTCCCAGATCGGGAGTAATGGCAGTTTATTCGATCGGACAACTCGTCTACGTGAGGAATTTCAGCGGAAGTCCGGCCTTTCATGTAAAACTTGAGCAGAAAAGGCTCTATGTTGTTTGGCCAGACGGTGTCATCCCTCTGAAGACGTTGGATATCAATGCCCTTGAGTGTAAATATAACGAAATCACAAAAATCTCTTTGTGTATTGTGTAACTGCCCTTGTGTTTGGTAGTAGAATCTATGGTGGTGATTTGGAACTTTCACACCAGGCTCTTTTTTTATTTTTCGCCTGATACTCTTTTGCGGTTTCAGTAGACTTCAAGAATCTTTTGGAACGGGGACGCTTCACCTCAACACGGCCATTTGTTACAAGCCGTCCATCAGGGGATGCTGCTAGAAATCCGTCATTTATATTAATGAATAAGTCGAACTTTTGCACAGTGCAGTTTTTCTGTTCCACGTACAGTTGTAAAGCATCATCCTCGATGATTCTACCATATTCTGTTGCGGGTGAAGAAAAGTCTTTGGGTACACGATACTTGAAACAAGTCTGGCGCTGTACGTTGTGGTTCGACACCCACTAATGTCGTCATCCTTATAGAGCCTCATCAATTAATCATTACCTCGTCACCTCATATTGCTCTTCGTCAACAGTTAGTATAATAGGCTACCGCCATATTACAATCCAAGAATTGAAAAAAATTAAGTCGTGCAGTCCTTCATTATGTTTATTTTTTATATAATGTTACCAGTGGCGTCACGAGGGTCAGCGGCACCCGGGGCGGTAGCCCGCAGCGACTCCCCCCCCCGCTCTCGCGTGGCCCGCCGCGACTGCCTCCCCCCCCCCCTCCGCTCTCGCGCGGCCCGCCGCGACTCTCCCCCCCCCCCCCCTTCGTGGCCCGCCGTGACACCCCCCTGAGCGCTGCACCCGGGGCGGTCCGCCCCCCCGCCCCCCCCCCCCTTGTGACGCCACTGAATGTTACTACGTTACATTACCTCGAGACGATCGACGTCCATCGTCGATCTTCAAATATACCTGTATATAAATTAGACGCACACCCACAAAAAACACAGCGTGCCGCCTCTTTTCTTTGGATCGTCTTTTTGAAATCAGCGCAAGCTCGCGTGTTCTCTCTTCTGAGACGGTTAGAACGGTCGCACATAAAACCCGCGTTTCTCCTACCCGACCGCTTCCTTCTCTCATTATGTGTAGTTGGTTATAACTAAATAAGCTATAATAAAGGTGTATTATTCATATTTAGTTTCAGTTTCAGTCACGGGAAAGGAGGTTCGTGGGCACTAGTGCCACTAGCGGGAACAATGAGGAAGAGGCAGGTGTCAAAAGGTAGTGGCTTGTGGAACCCACGGGGCTTACGTCATGGCCCCTTCAGGTATTACAAGCTCCTTGAACAAGGGCATGAATAGTGTCATTAAATAAGCTACGCTTCAGAGTAACGACACTTGGCCATATCGTGGCGTAAAATCATGGTTGCCAGTGATCTGAAGCTTTATCTAAAATCACAGGAAACTCTTTTCTGTCCTCCATAAATGTTTAAACAGTCCGCGACAGAGCAAAGCAATATTGCATCAGCTTCCTAACACCGGATAAAATGCTGAGGAAGTCGCACTTTTGAATCACGACGATCGGCAGTTGCGTTTGCTCTGCACTAGACCCGAAATGGCGGCTCCCACAACAATGTTCGGGAACGGAGTGCCGATACTCCAAGCGCAGCTCACTTAGTGGCTCTAGGCATGAAGTGAACTCAGGTGTATTCTTTTCCTTTTCGTCTTTATTGTTTATTGATTTCAATCATATCGAATAATCAACACAATATATCACACTACGCTTGTGTAATTATTTATCTTAGATTTATTAACCTGACCCAGTACTTAAACCATTTATTTGTCGATAGTAAATCTTCCAATATATTTTCCAAATGTGAAGGCAAAAATACACGGACACTGATGATGATACAAACGCCAACGCCGCCCTCGAAAATTTCTTGAACTTTAGAAATCAGCAGTTCTTCTGCCATCCGGCAGGTAGCGCAATAAAACACCCAAACAGTTTTTAATTGTTTTTAAAACTAACTAAGCTCTACACCTATCAAGAAACCAAAGCAAGATCATTGTGAAAGTCTAATACATCGCAATGTTTATCTATTCCATACAATAAATATTATTAGATGCCAATAAATCTGTTTCATGTCCATAAAAGCACATCTAAAGAACCGGCAATCATGTTTGTGTCCATCCTCAAACAAAAATGAGAGACGTTAACTGAAAACAAAAGCTGCTATATTGTATATCAGATATTAACCCTTCTTTATGAAAACATGATTACCCATCGAATAGTATAAATGTAGACAAATGTGATTTTTTGTGTCTAAGAAGGATGCAATTTTGCCTGAACTTTATGAATTTTTTTAGAGAAACCAAATGCGAAATTGCGAAAAAGGGCTTCGCTATGCAAAATAGCACATATTTAATTGTCTCTGCATAAGAGGTTGATCAATTGTGTTGACAACCCATACCGGTGCATTCGTACTACCAAACGATGTTAGTCTGATTTTACCATTTTCATTGGTTTTTACGCGAGTCTTACAGCAAAAGTTATATGTCCATCCTAATTAAATTTAACACACGTTTGTAGGTTTTATATATCAATAGCTATAAGAAGTTTCAGAAACAGATATGCCACAGTTGTCCAGAAAATAGCTCGTGAATATGCTTCGGTAAAGCCAATTTTCCAAGAGGTCAATTTCCGAAACTAAGAAGAAAATGAAAAAAAGGGCCACGCTGTGCAAAGAAAACACTCTTTATCTACAACCCATGAAGTTTTGGAGCAAATTTCTCTAACGGTAAACTCTCCCCATTTGTACTACCAAACCATGTACGACCAAAAACACCAATATTCGCAGATCCTCCCCGATCTCGCTTTTTGCTTCAGAAATATATATCATATATCCAAATGAGGCCCGTTGCCTATTTTATAAGGTGACATGAGTTAAATATTTTTAGGTAGTGACTAAGCGTCAGAAGCGCGGTGCAAACAAGGGCACATATTGTCATTTTTCATGGCCGCCGTGGGACCGCAGCCTTAAATTTCCCATTTGAAATGGTAGGTATAGCTGCCGCCATCTATCGTCGTGGGCATCCATCGAGGCTGCGGATACAGCCGTCTCTGCTGTCTTGGCGAATCCGGTATCTCGGTGCGTCGTCTGCAGCCGTATCCCTCGGCGCAGAGCGAGAGCGCGACAGCGTGCACGGCTCGACGAGCAGGCGTTCTTCTGTCGGATCCCTAACGGTCAGGAGGACTTTGCGCGCTATCTAAAGCAAATGAACAGAGTGGAATGTATTTTAATTGTGAAGTATTTGGAAATAGTGTCATCACCGCATCCTTCTCGTCTGCCCTTCTTGTGAGCGGCAAAACGTTGGCGATGAACCCCAGACAGCAGCTCCTCTGGCCGGTCCAGCAATTGTCTCAAATTGATGTTCATACAGTGGACCACATGTATGTACGTATCGTGCAATGAAAAGAACGCCTCTTTGCTATAGTGTAAAGTGGCGTTTGAGACAAACCATAAAGGATTTTTTTTTGTGGAAATACAGAGTTCCACAGCTTCTCATGCAGTTCACTTCGGTTCGCCACAAGTACGAGCGCAGCCCGATGCTACGAGTCGATGGGGTCAATCATACAGTGCCAAAAGTGCAACGTTACGGCGAGTCGTAATCTTTCTGTACCTCTGCTGTCATCGCCCCAGCCAACCAAGCACACTGCATGCGCCAGACCTTGCGCTTTTATAGTCTGCGTATTTGTGTTTGGACGTCCACTAGCCATCGTCTGCACTCGGACTTGTGATGACTTGTCTGGTGAAACGAAGTATAGCGTAGTTTGCCCTTGTCCCATCTAACGTCTTTAGGAGACGAGTGCAAGCTCACTGTGCTGACGGCGGCGCGGTTTAAAGGTCAAAACATGCAGCAATTTTGACTACACAGACTAACTCGCTGTTTAAAAACAGGCATACACGTTTGCCCGTACCAAGTGTTGGCAATTTGGCACTGTGCTTGCCCAGATGCCAGATTTGCGTGAAGTGAAGCCCTCTGCGCATGCGCCTTGCCAACGGCAGCGCCACCGCAGCGGTGTGGCGTCAGAGCCGCGCGTTGGGTTTTAGCAGGATTGGCCAAACTGCGGCTCGCGGTTCCCTGATTAGCGTGTCCCCAAGACGTGTGTCCCCTAGAGAAAAAAAAAGTTATAGAATAATAAAAAAAAAGCTCACCTCACAGATTTGGCCGCTTTGCGCTACGCTATCTACATACAGCTGAACTGCTTTTTGCCACATAGATGCGTCAAGTGACGTTGTTTCCTTTTATTGTTCTAGAAAGAACTTCAACCATATACGCATAACGGTTTTCAGGGGCAATGGCTGGCTAGCGAATCATGCACTAATTTTTGCCTAGCGGTGGAAGAAACTTTCTGATGCCTAGTGTTATTTGGTGTATTCGACCATTATACTTGTCCTCTTTGGAAAGAACTGTTCCCTCCATATCGTTTCTTGCCAAAATTAGCCCCCCCCCCTCCCCCCCCCCTGCGACTCTCTAAACTTTTCTGGTTTTGTCTGCGGCTCTAACCCCATGCCACTCTGGCCACCCATGTTTTATAGATTGTATATTTTTGGCCTTGACTATTTCAGTATCTGGCGTCAAAATAATTTGACTGTAATTTTGACGTCCGTGACTGCCAGGTCCCGAAGACGTGAAAATATTTTGCAAATAATTTTGACGCTCACTGTCGAAATACTTTAACTGCGCTATTTTGCCGTCTCCCGTCAGACTTGACGCCACAAATCAGATACGTCCGTAACGCGTTACGAGTAATGAGCTACTTCTGCATTGTTACTTTTTTATGTAACGAGTAACGTATCTAGTTACTTTATTAGAAAAGGAACGAGTAACGTATTTTGTTACTTTTAAGGCCAAATAACGAGGTAACAGTATCTCGTTACTTTTGAGGAGTAACGTGTACAGCACCGCTTAAACGGCCTTGTTTTTATTCTAACCTGAATATGCGTCTATTGCGACAAACGCAGATGGGCAACCCGGAAAACACCTAAACAGTATGACAGTACAGCAACGTTTATCGCTGAACACTTCAGTCGAACTCTACCGCTGGGAATATCCTTTACCCAGCAAACACAAGAAGGTCCGTTGGTTGAACCAGACTTGTACGTAATCCGTTACAAGTAATGAAATTACTTGTAATCCCTTACATTTATCGGTAATTTAGTAACGGAATAATTACATATTTTCTAGAGTAATTTTAAAGTAATTCCTTTACATTTTTTACGTAACGGATTCCTTGTAATCCGTTACATTTTTCTCAGGACCAGCCCCCCCCCTCCCTCTCTAAAGAAAATATATTTTTTATTTTGGTGAAGTTGAGCGCAGTGACAGTGTCACGCGAATGCACCAGCGCAAAGGGAGGCTTGGCACTCTTCAGTTCCGCAAAGCCTTTTTTTTTTTTTTGCAACACCAAGCCCCTGAATTTATCTTTTTACACCCTAACAACAATGTCATAAAATCCAAATAAACAATTCTACCAAAAAAGATAGGGGGGCAAGTTATATCCGCTTTTTTGTGTCTGTTTTTTTTCTTTGCGATCGAAGGCGGGGAGAGGAGTACACCAAGTGATTGTATGCCTCTTCGAAAGCTCGAGGCGGTAAGCTGCACAGACAAGAATTAACAATGTCCTTCTCGGTTATAGTGACTACGACCATTTTCATAATGTCACAACACGAGACAATGCTCCGTCTGCCCTAAAATCCACTAAAAGGGATGTGATAATATGTGAAGGTGTCATTGCCACAAGCATCCTCGTTCATTCCTGCACACTTATCAACTTCTCTTAGAAAACAGGATGTATTTTCTCTGCTTCTTTCACCTTATTTGACCCTGTTTTAAGAGCTACTTACTTTTTGTAGTCCAACTTCTAGGGTTGGTTCACTTTATTTGTGAATTCGAGCCAGGTTATCTGCATATCAGTCACCCTTTTTGTGAGTCAGCTTTTTGCGAGTACTTCGAAAAGGGTTATAGTCTTCCTTTTTTCTTCTTCCTGTTTTTACCCCAACAGGACGCATCAGATATCAAGCAGATTTGTTTACAAATAAAACATAATGGTGACTGACGTAGACTTGAGATTCTGGGCTTGAGAAGAGATGAAACTCGTGAGTGGGGCCATAGTGTGGCTTACTTAGCACTCTGCCCTTCACTGCCCGTAATATTGTCACGAACGGAGGTGACACGAAGACGAGCAGTGAACTCAAAAATAACGGTTTAATAGGCGAACTTGTGCCAACCAAAAATAAGTAAAGAACGAAAGAGCGTCGAGGCAGCAGAAAAGCAGGCGGCGATTCGGCGGCGACAACAGAGCAGCGAGCGGGACTCTGACTCGACAAGGTCGCGGGTAGCTGCTTATCTACCGTGCGTCGCTATCTCGAAAGTTCGGCAAAGGAGGTTCGAGCGTCGCGCGCTCGGGGCGAGGATGAACTGGCACTTTCGAGAACAACAAAGCAAAGGGAAAGTTACAATTAGTGCGAGAATGAATGGGAATCTTCTAGAAGACCGTGACCGAGCGTTGCTTTCTCGGCTCTGCGGGCGGCATTATCCCCCTGTTTTAAAAGTGCATCGTCCCGATGCAACGTGAAAGGAAAACAGAAATGGCTAAAAAAATTTACGGTGAAACGAAATAAACATGCAGTGTCGCAATCCTATCGTGCGTAGAACGGCTTGAGTCGAACGACGTGGACGACTTCGGGTCGTGGCTGGCGGCGTCCTGATGGTCGGGTTCCGTCGGGGAGCACCTCGTAGTTCAAGTCCCCAAGGCGGCGGATGACCTTGTAGGGTCCGAAGTAGCGTTTTAACAGTTTTTCGCTGAGTCCGCGGCGGCGAATGGGCGTCCACACCCACACCCTGTCTCCGGGCTGGAACTCCACGTCGCGGCGACGAAGGTTGTACCGGCTAGCGTCGACACGTTGTTGGTCCTTTATGCGAAGGCTGGCTAGCTGGCGTACCTCTTCTGCTTGTTGGGTAACCAGCTGGGCGTCGTCGGTGTCGTCGTCCGTCAGGTCGTGGGGCAGCATGGCGTTGTTCGTACTCGTCAATACCACCTCCCGGCATTGCCGCACTTAGTTTTCCCGGCGGGACATGAGAGACAGGCTCTCTCGGCGGAATCTGCGTAGAGGCGATGCTGGTCGGTGGGGTGACGGCGATCGGAAACCGCGGCGGGTAGGCGGTCCCGGGGATGGCGACCGGCGGAGGTATTCGTCGATGTCCCGGGGTCGCTCGCCGTAGCGTGGTCGCGGGTCGTCGGGGTGGAAACCGCGTAGCCCCAGCTGTCGGTACGGGCAACGGCGGTATACATGGTCAGCTTCCCCGCAGTGGAAACAAAGCGGGCGTCGGTCGGCCGTTCGCCACACGTCGGTTTTTCGCGGCGTGGGTCGCTCTGGTCGGACGTGCTGCCGATCTTCGCGTCGTTGGGAGTACTGCGGCGCTGGAGGGTCACGGCGTGGTGGCGTCGCAGCTTGGCGGGGAGCTTGCGGCTGTCGTCTGGCTATGGCGGCGTAGGTCAGCGTCGGTTCCTCGGGAGCGGGCACGTCGACTGGTGGTTCAGGCTGCAAGGCCCGCTGTACCTCGTCGCGTACGATCTCGGCGACTGACAGCGACGCCGGACGCTCAGCAGCGGGGAGCAGCTTTCGGAGCTCCTCTCGGACGACGTCTCGGATGATGTCGCGGAGCTCGTCGGCACCAGTGCTGAACTCTGAGCGGGCCGAGGCCAAAGTGGAGACGTTGCTGAGCCGATGGTAGTGACTCGCTCGGGCCATTAACGCCCGCTCGATGTTTGTCGCTTCGGCAACAAATTCTTCGACGGTCGTCGGGGGTTGCGAATAAGTCCGCCGAAGATTTCGCTTTTCACGCCCCTCATAAGGAAGCGTAATTTCTTCTCGTCGGTAGCTTGCGGGTCGGCGCGGCTGCTCAGGCGGAGGATGTCTTCAACGAAACTGGTGACCGTTTCGTTGGGGCCTTGAGTCCTCGCCTGGAGAAGGTCTTCGGCCCGCTGCCTGCGATGCTGGTTCATGAACGCCCGCTTCAGCTCGGTGACGCAGGCGTCCCACGACGTGAGCGCAGCCTCGTGGTTCTCGAACCAGTGCCTCGCAGTACCCTCCAACGAAAAGTAGAGGTTCTGCAGGTACTGCTCGGCGGTCCATCCGTTATGGCGTGCCACGCGCTCGTAATGTTGGATCCAGTCCTCGACGTCCTCGTGGATCTCCCCGTGGAAAGGCGTCGGAGTCCGAGGGGCGACGGGCAGGTAAACGACGGGTGGAGCGGTCATCGTCGTGGCCTTCTTCTACCCCGCACCTCCACCAGAAATGTCACGAACGGAGGTGACACGAAGACGAGCAGTGAACTCAAAAATAACGGTTTAATAGGCGAACTTGTGCCAACCAAAAATAAGTAAAGAACGAAAGAGCGTCGAGGCAGCAGAAAAGCAGGCGGCGATTCGGCGGCGACAACAGAGCAGGAGCGGGACTCTGACTCGACAAGGTCGCGGGTAGCTGCTTATCTACCGTGCGTCGCTATCTCGAAAGTTCGGCGAAGGAGGCTCGAGCGTCGCGCGCTCGGGGCGAGGATGAACTGGCACTTTCGAGAACAACAAAGCAAAGGGAAAGTTACAACTAGTGCGAGAATGAATGGGAATCTTCTAGAAGACCGTGACCGAGCGTTGCTTTCTCGGCTCTGCGGGCGGCAATATCAGCGGACGTCTGTTTGGAGAACACCGGAGTACACCGCAGTCGGTCCGTGCTTCGTTCGTTTTTGAACGGCACCAAGAAAGTATACACACAGCAAGCGTGCGTTTACATTTCCTTGTTTTAACCGACGTTCTAATTAATTGTTGTTATGAGTGTCCTGGTGTTGTTTTTTCTCGATTACTTATATTTATATATAGCAAACTCTTATTCACCAACGTCTCAACAGAGGCTCGACCTTAG
>JAZHYW010045618.1:0-15396 GCA_037355805.1 Ixodes ricinus
AAATGTATCGCGATAGTATTTCAGAAATACATTTCGTATCTGTATTTCTGTATCGCGATACATTTTTTTCACCAGTATCTGTATTCCTGTAACGAAATACATTTTAGATGTTTCTTTGTATCGCGATACAATCAAGATGAAATGTATTTCGTTACATTTCTTGAGAAATACTCCCCCCCCCCTTCAAAAAAAAAAAACATGTCCGAACATTTTTTTTTTTTTTTTCTGAGAGCACGAGGGTCAAGGAGATGCTGGGGCATTGTTACTATGCTGACCAAGGTTCCTTCCGATTCTCAAAACTATTTTTCTATGCGTCCTCTTCTCTCTTCTGAGAAGTGTTGCGTAGTCGGGGACTCGAACCAGGTGGCGTGCCAGGAGTGGAGTCAGAGCATATCTTCTGTCGCAGGTCCTTAGGTAGGGATTTCTTGAGTCATTGTTTGCTGGCATCCAATGCCCGCTGCTAACCGTCTCTCTTGCCCCAGCGTACACAGTACACCCAGCCGGCAAAGCTGAGTCACAGTCCGTTGCAGCACGAGCCTGGCGGTTGTCGACTTGAAATAGTAGGATGACTCACGCAGTGAAGTTCAACACTTATACGAATGCGTCTGCGGCTGCGCCCGTAATATTGCACGGCTCAAGGGTACGTCATCAGTCGACGTGAACGTGACCCGCTGCTCTGGTGATCCGAAACCCAGGAAGGAGGCCAGACTTGGCCTCGCTGTTCCGACCCAGACTTCGTACACCTGCGACTCGTCTCAAGCGCGCTGTTTCTCGGAGAGCTCGCACCTGTACCGGCAATATCAGGTCGCAATCCACGAGGTCTCTGTTTGGATGATGCTAGGCGAAACTTGAGGACTGCAATTCATGCGTCGTTGGCGGAGGGTCGGCAGGAAGGACCTTCACAACAGGGATGCCACCGTATCGTTTTTTCAACCGTGACAGAAGATAAGACGTGTGTTCGAGGATGCTTCAGGTGGTCCACTATTCTCAAAAATTCCAAATGACACTGCCTGCACGATCTTCAACAAGGTAACTTACGACGAAAGTATGTATTGTCCTTTCATACAGCAGCGTGGTAAAGTTTCATGTTCTAGGCCACACCTACAGATAAATAATACCAGTTCATTCCACCGTGACGTCATGTGATCAATGTTGGCAGGGGCGTCCTTATTGGACAGGGGCGTTGTGACGTTTTGATGAGATTTAGGGTGACATAGAATTTATTTAGAGGTCGAAGCCGTTTCGCATCCCTAGTCAGACAGACAGGATGTCAGGGAAGGGACCGCGGTCAGTCCTTGATGGAACGCATTGAAGACTCCTCGTCGTCCGAAACCACTACCTTCAAGGCAAAGTGCCAAGCCTACGGGAAAGTAATTTCGGGATCAAAAACTTTCACTTCAAACTTCAAGCTTCATCTCAGTTGGCGTCTCAAACAAATTTGAAAAAAGTATTGCAGTATCAGTATTTCTGTATTTGTATTTCTGCCTCGCTAAAATGTATTCCTGTATTTGTATTTCCAAATACTTTTTGCCTCTATTTAAAATGTATTTCCGATACGTATCGCGATACATTTTTACAGATATATTTCAGTATCAGTATTTTAGCTACTATTTTAATGTATCCCAGTATTTGTATTTCCAAATACATTTTTGAGTATTTCTGCCCAACCCTGATTGAGATAAAGCCTTTCTCCCCTTCCCATTTTGCACTCGGCAGTTCATTTATCTTGTAAATATAATGGTTTGTAATATGCCAGCAAGAATGAGCATATCCGCTACACGTCTATCAATAAAAACGCGTCCCCCAAGTTTTATGAACCTACAAAACTCGTGACTCTTAATATCCTAAACTGCAAGAACAATCACCCACAGATATTAGGAATATTATGAAAGCCTAAACTTGTGCTTTAAAGGTGACACTGCTTTTTAGCGGCGTTAGATTCGGAGTTAAGTCAAAGTTCGCTGATCCTTCCATCGACAGCTGTTTCTCGACTTATGTTTTTTTTATTATTACTTTTTATTAGAGATTACTTTGCAATCAGGTCAAAGAAGGCCGACCTGTAATAATCCTGAGCCTAAATTCACTGCCTATCGGGCTAACCCTCCCCCAGGTCAGCCGCTGTTTTTAGCACTCCGGTGCATAGCGGTGAAGCTCGACGCGTGCACGCTGTTGAGATGCGGTGAAGGTTGACGCGAGCGGCGTAAGGAATTGTGAAAGGGCTGGTAATTTTTTTGGCATGAGCGATTACCATGTGGAGAGATGTGACGGCCACTGTGGAGAGGATAGTGTCTCCCGTGTCGTTAATGTACCTGGGTAGGTCTTGTACTATGGGCTCAAGGACCAAATCGACAAAGGCAAAAAGGAAATAAATTGCGCAGGATATGGCGGACATGATGAAATGGCTTGGCGACTCTGCTTTATACATTTTGGGAAGGAGGTAGAGTGAAACGATGCGAACTTGTCCATCGATTATGCGAGTCCTACCAGGGGGGGGGGGGAGTTAATTTTATTGAGAAATTTTTTAATGTTTTGTTTTGCTAAAGGTCAAAGAGACGGGGCTCACAGAAATCAAAGACAGATAGCTATCGCAGAACCCCATATGTGTAAAGACTCTGACGTTAGAACACTACAGTTCTGCCCTTGTCAGCTTGTTCGATTACAAGGTCAGTGCGGTTTCGAAGGAATTTGATAGCAAAAAACTTTTGTGGTGTTGTCTTGCAGTATTTAAACATTAGATTATACATGCCTCGCACCTACGTCACATGATGACGTTGAAAATGGGTAACCCCAATACTGGCGGTTGAGTCGACGACCATTCGCAGCAAGAGCCATGGTGACACTGCGCAGCGAGCTCGGCTGTGGCAATTTTTACGTATCCTGACGACCATTTCGTCGGCATGACCCGCGACAGAGTACCCGTCAAGTTAGAGAAAGTATGAGTGGCAGGGAAGGGATGCGGCCGGGCATCACGGAGTTTGTGGGACGCATTTCATAGCGGCGAGCGACGGTATTTTTCTATCATTACTTACGTTCGTGCACGCCTTTGCATCGGCTTGGCACGTTCGTCCCGTAGATGCCCTCTGCCTTTTGTTTCATCACAGTGTTTCCAAGCTTCGAGCGCACCTTGGAGACTCCCTGCCGAGTATGGGCAAGAGTGTCGTGCTGCAAGCCTGGCCAGACGGCGATCGGTAGGCGGCGACCCTGATTGCAGGCTCGCCGAGAGCCACCGCCGGGGCATCGGCTTGTGCCGTCCGCGACACGGTAACCTTTGCAAGGAGAAAAAGTATGCAATCGAGCCGCTTAGGAAGTATCATAATCTACACATTTATACGAGGAAAGACCTCTTGTTTGTTATTTTATTTTTTTCTTGTCTCGGTTTAGATGATGACAGTAACCTTGCGTTGTTTACCAGTTCTTCGCAAAATCGTAACAACTTTCTACAAGCAACTCTCAGAGCTGATCGGCAAATTTTAAAACGCAAAAATAAAAAAAAAATAAAAAATTGCTTGCCGACTTTATAGTTTTTTTGCGCCAAAAAACCACGTGGTGGGTTATTCAAAAGAGTAGCGTTATTAAACACGAGAAACAGGACGAAGGAAATTGACGTGGAGGCAAAGCAGTGGTGTTCAAAATATGGTTTCAAGCAGAAGACGAGAGAACAAGAAATGAAAGACTTTACAAATCTCTGTAGTGCGAAATTAGAGCCCAGTGGGTTTGAGCATTGGGAGGAGGGTAGGGTTCGGAGGGAAGGGTAGGAGGGTAGGGTATGCCACTTCTCCTCCTCTGTACCCTCCCCTAATCCTCCCCTCATCCTCTCGCATCCACCTCCATCTCCTCCCCTCGTCCTCCCATCCTTCTCCTGCGTACCTTCCCATCCTCCTCCGTACCTTCTCCTCCTCTACATTTCCCCTCTAAATTTAGCTGCAAAATTGACGCCACGTGACCTCAACACGAATTCAGTTTCCACGATAAATTTATCGGGGGGGGGGGGGGAATGACGTCACATGACTTCGTGTCATCTTACTCCTGTTGTTGTTGTTTGCGGGTTTTATGGCGCAAGAGCACCGACGGCACATACTACGCCAAACTAGGTAAGTTAAAAAACATTGGTAAAAGTACTCTGACTAGACTAGAACTTGGCTATAGTTTGTGTAAGATACCTGTAGTTTTGAGAAAAGCTAAAAGACGTTCAAATGATATGAGAGGCTGCTCCCCTAGAACCAAGACAGGGTGAAATGGAATGTTGTACTTGAAAAACTCAGGGAAATAGGTCTTGTATTGTTGTAGAAGGCCACGGCAAAGAAACAGAAAGTGCAGAACAGATAAAGTTTCTCCACAGTGCTCGCATATTGGCGGTTCCTCACCTATAAGCAGATATTGATGAGTTAGGAGCGAGTGGCCGATTCTCAACCGGCACAGGAGGACTTCGTGAAAACGATTTTTATTATATGAGGTTTCCCATGCACCAAGTTCTGGTTTAATTGCATGAAGCTTATTATTATCAGCTAACTTCCATTCAGATTGCCATAGCTGCGAGAGTGAAAATTTTACGGACGTTTTAAGGTCTTGGTAAGGTATGCGGACATTCGATGGTAAAAGGTTCTGTGAAGAGGCGGCTAGTTTATCTGCAGCCTCGTTGCCTGCAATACCCACATGGCTTGGGATCCAGCAAAACTTGATGTCCCTCCCACCAGCGAGTCCCTGTTGAGCTCTGGCCCGTACGAGTTGAGTCAACTTATTTCTAGTTGGTGTAACAGAACATACTGCACTAAGAACACTTTGAGAGTCCACAAATATAATGGCTTTCTTCACTTTGCCTCTGATTATGTAGTCAAGGGCTGCCAGAACACCATATAGTTCGGCAGTAAAAATGCTGGCGACATTGTGAAGTCGAGTAACATGCGTAAACGAATTTGAATAAACAGCGGAGCCAACATACATCGAAGTCTTGGCACCGTCGGTGTAAAACTGGCAGTAATGTCTGTATTTTTCTTGCAGAGCTAAGAATTCCTGTTGTAGAATGAGTGGAGAAACATTATACTTATTAAATTTTGTAAAATACCAATTGCAAGCTATAGGTTTGATATCCCATGGGGCAGTATGATATGCACTTTCTAGGAAATGAACACCCTCACGTGGCAGGTGAAGAGAGAGACGGAGGCTCTCAAAACGAAGGCTCAGGGGTCATCTTACTCCTGAACAAATTCAGTTTCTCCGCTAGATTTATCGGGAAAATTGATGTCACCTGACCTCAACACCAATTCAATGTCCCGCTAGATTTAGCGGGGCGGTTACGCCGACGCCGACGCCACTATACGCGGAAACGGGTGCCTAAGAGCTGCGCTCTAAAAGCAAAACACTTCTAGAAGAGGAGGAACGATACGACGTATCGAGCTGAAGCTCCGTACGTACACAAAGTAATTTGAATTCTTCTTACCGTAAATACTAATTTCTATGCGAATACAAGTATCCTCATGACCAGTAGCGTCACTAGGGTCAGCGGCACCTGGGGCGGTGGCCCGCGGCGACATCTCCCCCCCTCCCCCCCCCCCGTGGCCCGTCGCGACACCCCGCGGATCGCTGCACCCGGGGCGGTCCGCCCCCTCCGCCCCCCCCCCCGCACCCCCCTTGTGACGCCACTGCTCCTGACAAGTCTTAAGATTTAACCACCAAAATTAACTTGCCAAATTGGTAGGCGGTCATTTTGTACACAGTATTGAAGTCGATAGCCCTACGGCTTCTGTAAAAACCATGAGGGCTCAGTGTTGCCAACTTGCTCACCGATTTGTTGCTTAATTATTTTTTTATTATCCTTTAAGTTTGGGAAAACTTTATTTTACCAAAAATGTGCTGATGTCGGGCTAAAGTCATCGTCATGTAATGAGCTTGAAACTTAAAAGTTTAAAGTCTAAATTAAAAGACATTTCTCGGTCGTCTCTCAATATTGAGCAAGTGATAAGCAGTCGTCTCTCAAGCTCAAGCAAGTGACAAGCGAATTGCGAGGCGGAAGAGTTAAGAAGAAACAAAAGAAAGTTCGAAAGCATAAAATAGACGAAACGTAAGTCGGCGGGGCGAGCTGACTTGTACAGTTCTGCGCAGCAAGCAAAGCGACACCCTCGTTCTACCAGAGAAAGTTACACAGGCTGGAGACGACACATTTGGTCACTGCAGTACGGCTCCTAAGCTTTGCTGTGGTGGGCGAGAAGGGTATGCCAACAGAAAATACGTGGATTGACTTCGGAACATTATTTCGTTTCTCGCACAAACCTCAAGTTGCAATGTGTGTAAAGTATATTTTTATGTTTACTTGTGTGTGTGTGTGTGTGTGTGTGTGCGTGTGTGCGTGTGTGCGTGTGTGCGCGTGTGCGCGTGTGTGCGTGTGTGTGTGTGTGTGCGCGTGTGCGCGTGTGTGTGCGCGTGTGTGTGTGTGTGTGTGTGTGCGTGTGCGTGTGCGTGTGTGTGTGTGTGTGTGTGTGTGTGTGTGTGTGTGTGTTTGTTTCCTGAATAAGCCGCGCACTTACGTTTCAAACAGTGATGTTCCTTTTTAAGACACGATAATGTCCCACTGCCATATCGGCGAAAGTTAAATAAACAAATTCACTTCTTCGTTTAGATAGGTGGTTGTTAGGTGAAGGTGTGTTCCATGCCTCAGACGCTTCGGTCCTACTCGGCACTACAGGGAAAGTCTCATTCAGCGAGTGTGTGCCTCGGAACGATTCCTTTCGGACGTGACAGTAGAGACTTTTAGTAGATAATTCCGATACGTCAAATACCCCCAGTCACGATACAGTGCACGCGCAAAGGCGGCGACGGAGTATCGGCTAAAGTTATCGGAGTCATCGGAACTATCTACTATACCGCTCTATAGTCCGTTGCAACCTAAGAACGAAGGGCGAGGGTAAGACGGGCCGGGGAGGAGGAAGCAGACGGAACGCTAAAGAGAGGAAGAGGTTTCCCCCTCTGTTCTCCAGCGTTCCGTCTGCTTCTCCTCCCTGGCCCGTCTTGCCCTCGCCCTCCGTTCTTAGGTTGCAACGGACTATAGTTACATCGACCGGCGGCAATACGTACCACTGAGAGATTTGGATTATTTTTGTATCTCCACGCCTTCGCTGCGTGCTAGCGCGTGTCCGAATGGTTGCAAAGTCTCGCCGGTCTTGACTTTGCATCTGGTTCGTGGTTTCGTCGTTTCGTTTAGATTTTCCTTTTGTTCGTGAATGACGCGTGTGGGGCGGCTACTAAACCATGGGGATGTTAAATAAAGCGTTGCGAATGCAAGCATTGCCTTCTTGGTGTTTCTCGACCAATGCAAACGAACAACAAAGCTTCCGGTGCACCGAGCAAAACCTACTCAACCTGCTTTCTACGTCGCGGTTCATCGCGCATTTTCCGATACCAAAAGTCGTACAATCGACTGTAGTTTTTTGACCCGATCTTGGAAGAGATTCAGAACTGCTTTCCCGTTATAAAAACATCGTAAAATAAATCATGCGTTCGGTGGCGTTTAGCCAGTGTTGGAGGCGTTACCGAAATATTTTCTTGTCACATGTCTTGGAATAATCATGTTACCTATATTCATAAAAAAACTATGCAAAGTTGTATGAATAATGAATAAATTCAGGCACATACTTCCAGTAAATATTAAAAAACTAATTTACAATGCGTTGTTTTATCCTGTGCTCTGCTACTCCCACCTGGTATGGGGTTCGACTACAAAGGGCAACATTGACAAGTTACGCCTATTGCAGAAAAAGGCACTCAGGATAATCGAAAATGTTCCGCGTGACTATCATTCCCTTCCTCTTTTGAAAAACATAAAGTCATTGATATAACCAATTTGTATGCACATAGACTGTTGGGAAAATGTGCATACACCAATTTAGTATGCACATTTTCCCTTACGGATCAACGATCCCTAAGGGAAAATAATGTCATTTCTTTAGATCTTGGCAATCTAGAAGCAAACGAGTCTGTATACCCATCGCGACGTAGGCCCCCTGGCGTATTCCCTTTTCAAGGATGAATTTTGGACTACAAAGATATCGCCACCAATTACCACTTTTATTAAACACCCTGTTTTCCCGTGATACCGAAATGCACTCTGTTAGTCATCGTTCCATTCAAGAAGCTTTATAGTAAGTAAACACCACTTTTTGTGTACTGTTGTTTGCGAAGTTGAATTCTTTATGCTTTTCTCGTGTTTATCCTCTGTATAGGTGTATGCAAATGTATGTGTGCGCACATTCGTTCTTCTTTTGTCTGTAAGTGCCAGTGCCGCTCTTACCTTGTTCTGGGGCGCTGGGACTCGTCAAGCTACAGAGCCTGCAGCTTTTTTCCAACTCCCCTGTCACAAATGTACTGTTTGAGGCTAAATAAATGAATTTGAATTTGAAAAAGTATATTAAAAATACGTTAATAGTTACTTGCAACAAAAACAGGAACGCGTTACCGTCCTACGTTACATCATAATAAAAGGGAGTGTTACCTTTACCGCTACCGATAGAATGTAACCCACGTTACTGTTGAGTTTCTTTTTTAAATTATAAATCAACACGTTTTACTGTTTTGACGTTACAGGTATGCATAAGCCCCCAATTTCAAGAAACATTATATTTATGCAGAAACTGAACGTAATTACTTTATCTTTTTACGGTTTCACCAAAATACTCATAAAAAATAAGAAAAACGAAAAAAAAACATTTCTTTGGCTAGGTGCCTAAAACACGAAAAACATTGAGGTGTAATTTTTTTAAGACTAGGGAAGAAAAAGTGACGAGTAACTTACCAATGTCATTCGTTACTCGAAATAAGTAAGGTAAGTACTTTACCCATTACCGTTTTGAAAATGTAACGAGTATGTTACGCGTTACCCAGGAAAGTAACGTGTTACCAATAACGCCGTTACTTGTAACGCGTTGCCGCCAACACTGCGTTTCGCATAGTACTACCGTACTACGAAGAAAACTTTACGCGGGGACTGATAGCTGAGTTGAATTCTTAGATGTTCTTCGATTGCCGGTCACTGAAAAAATCTGGTTATAAAAACCACAGTCGATGTCATGGCACCTATTGTCGGAAGAAGTGTGCCACGCCGATTGCAAACAAGGAGATAAATTTTTGTAGCGTAAGCTACACTGGCCGAGGTTGAGCAGTTTCCCTGGCTCGCATAATGAGCTGTGCTCTGTGCTGCGCAAGCGCGAGGAGCAGTGACGTCACACGGTGCACAGCTGGCACGCCCGAGACGCCGCCGCCGCGCTCTCCGCCCCGCCGCCGTCGCGCGCGCCTCGCCGGTCTGCGCATGCGCGAGGAGCAGTGACGTCACACGCCGCACAGCTGGCCAACGTTATTAGATTAGCTCAGTTACGGAACTGCTCATAGACGCTGCATGCACGAACAGTACCCCCCTCACTCACCACGACTCGCCCGGCGTCGCTCGACGCGCCGCCGGACGGCTGCTTTGGTAACTGAATCGGGATACGTTCGTTTCAACGTTACTAGACGCGTAAAAACCAACGGAAAAAACTCTTTTTGTAGTAACTTTTATTGGAGTTTAGTACAAAATGGGGGGCGCGTGATGTTTTCTAAAATTTTTAGTTTGCAAGGTTTTCAGCACAATTAATATTGTTTTTATACAACCATGCCTCAGCGGTGATTTCAGGTAGCGCGTCCCGACCTAGGCGCATCTTAACTTCGGTGGTATCTCGCGGCGCGTCCGCTGGGGATACGGGGGTGGCACCCCTGTAACCTCTTCCACCGTATCTGTTTCGGCTCCGAAATGGCCGATTGAAGCCAAAATAGATGTCACGTGCAGTTCCTCGAGTGACCGCTGCGGGAGAAATGGCGGCGTTGTGATCGCCATTGGGCGCTTCAGCTGTGCTCTTTGGAACGCACAGTTATGAAACGAAAATATAGGTGGCGCTTCGAACGACGCCAGGCGGATTGAAGTGAGTGAGGGGGGTGCACCCCTCCGCGGGAGTTCCACAACTGAGGTAATCTAGTAACGTTGCAGCTGGCGCGCCGGAGCAGTTGGCCGGAGCCGCCGCGTGCTCCGCCGCAACCGCGCGCGCCTCGAGTCGCCGGGTTGCACATTCCAGAGGAGTGACGTCATAGCCGCGGCAGACGCACTGGCACCGCCGTGTGCCCAGCTGTCCGCCTCCGTTGCGCAGTAATCAAGTCTGACGCTGCACCGGAGCCGCTTGATAGCGCCTCTCATTTTGAGCGCATAAGCTCACGCTACGGATATCCTGGCATAGCCGAGCTAAGCCACCGCAATTTTTTTTATCGCCACCTTAGATCGCCTTTTATAGTTCGAAGCAAGTCCAAACTTTGGTCAGTTTGTGGCATACGTGTACACGTTACCCAAGGAAAGTAATTAAATATTGCTACTCGTTACTCTCTCAAAAAGAACTAAATACGTTACTCGTCACCGATTCTCAAAATGAACGCGTTACTTTACTTCAAATGTAATGAGTAACTTCTCGTTTCGTTAACGCCCAAATACGCAACTGCTTTCGTTTTGTGGTTTATTGTTTTCTTTAAAGTAGTCGTTGCACTTAAGCAGTAGCTGTCTCTCCAAGTTTTCATCGGTTATGCTACCCCTCTTCCTTGAGAATACAACTCCGGCGACGCTGAAGAGTCGTTCTACTGACGCGCTCGAAGGAACGGCAGTTTTGTGCTCCAGGAAGACCTGGTGAATCTGGGATTCCCTCTCACTTTTGTTCTCTCTGCTTCTAAGGTTCCAAGTTGACAATGGGTTCTCTGCCTTTCCATGTTGGCAACCACCGGGTTTACATTCGGTCTGTAGGTGATTCTAGAGTGTTCAACCCAGACATGTACACGTTACTGAAAAATAGTAAGGAATTACATTTACAATTACTCAAGGCTAAATTGTAATTTATTACAATTACAATTACCCTCTCATAAAAAGTAAGTGACCGTTACCCCCAAAAGTAATCCGTCACTTTCGTGGCGTTACTTTCAACAATATTTTCCTCAATTAAGAAACAAAAGGATAGAAAGTTATTCAAGTTCTTATTTTTTCCACCTGTTCCGTTTATTGACCTTGAGTATTTTGAGCATAGCTGGTTCTCAAAAGTTTCGCCAGACATTCTGCGTCATTTCTTACTGACAAATGTCGACTGCTAAGCTGAACACCCTTTGAACTGAGGCACTGGATGGGAGCGCCATATTGTGCCTCACAAATATTTAATGCTCTGCATTGAGCTTTTCAGCGAAGCAATGGAAGTACTATTTAGCTCGAAGATAGAGCAAAGCTTCATCGTTGCAGCCGTTGCCTGATACTCGAGAGTTTTGGTAGAGTTGGTAACAGTAAGGTAATAATTAAATAATAAATAAGGTTTGGCTCGATATTCTTCTTCCTTTTGTTATGAACAGGTCGAGCCTCTGTTGAGACGTTGGTGAATAAGAGTTTGCTATATATAAATATAAGTAATCGAGAAAAAACAACACCAGGACACTCATAACAACAATTAATTAGAACGTCGGTTAAAACAAGGAAATGTAAACGCACGCTTGCTGTGTGTATACTTTCTTGGTGCCGTTCAAAAACGAACGAAGCACGGACCGACTGCGGTGTACTCCGGTGTTCTCCAAACAGACGTCCGCTGATATTGCCGCCCGCAGAGCCGAGAAAGCAACGCTCGGTCACGGTCTTCTAGAAGATTCCCATTCATTCTCGCACTAGTTGTAACTTTCCCTTTGCTTTGTTGTTCTCGAAAGTGCCAGTTCATCCTCGCCCCGAGCGCGCGACGCCCGAGCCTCCTTCGCCGAACTTTCGAGATAGCGACGCACGGTAGATAAGCAGCTACCCGCGACCTTGTCGAGTCAGAGTCCCGCGCGCTCTGTTTCGCCGCCGAATCGCCGCCTGCTTTTCTGCTGCCTCGACGCTCTTTCGTTCTTTACTTATTTTGGTTGGCACAAGTTCGCCTATTAAACCGTTATTTTTGAGTTCACTGCTCGTCTTCGTGTCACCTCCGTTCGTGACATTTCTGGTGGAGGTGCGGGGTAGAAGAAGGCCACGACGATGACCGCTCCACCCGTCGTTTACCTGCCCGTCGCCCCTCGGACTCCGACGCCTTTCCACGGGGAGATCCACGAGGACGTCGAGGACTGGATCCAACATTACGAGCGCGTGGCACGCCATAACGGATGGACCGCCGAGCAGTACCTGCAGAACCTCTACTTTTCGTTGGAGGGTACTGCGAGGCACTGGTTCGAGAACCACGAGGCTGCGCTCACGTCGTGGGACGCCTGCGTCACCGAGCTGAAGCGGGCGTTCATGAACCAGCATCGCAGGCAGCGGGCCGAAGACCTTCTCCAGGCGAGGACTCAAGGCCCCAACGAAACAGTCACCAGTTTCGTTGAAGACATCCTCCGCCTGAGCAGCCGCGCCGACCCGCAAGCTACCGACGAGAAGAAATTACGCTTCCTTATGAGGGGCGTGAAAAGCGAAATCTTCGGCGGACTTATTCGCAACCCCCGACGACCGTCGAAGAATTTGTTGCCGAAGCGACAAACATCGAGCGGGCGTTAATGGCCCGAGCGAGTCACTACCATCGGCTCAGCAACGTCTCCACTTTGGCCTCGCCCCGCTCAGAGTTCAGCACTGGTGCCGACGAGCTCCGCGACATCATCCGAGACGTCGTCCGAGAGGAGCTCCGAAAACTGCTCCCCGCTGCTGAGCGTCCGGCGTCGCTGTCAGTCGCCGAGATCGTACGCGAGGAGGTGCAGCGAGCCGTCCAGCCGGAGTCTCCCGTTGACCTGCCACCACCGGAACAACCGACGGTGAGCTACGCCGCCATGGCCCGACGACCGCCACCTGCTGCCAGTCAACCTCCTGCGCCACGACGACGGGACGCACCAGCACAGGCGTACCTCCCGACGTCTCGACGATCGACGTCAGTACGTCCGGCAAGAACCACCCGCGCCCAGAAAGACCGACGTGTGGCGAACGGCCGATCGACGCCCGCTTTGTTACCACTGCGGGGAAGCTGACCACGTGTACCGGCGTTGCCCGTACCGGCAGCTGGGGCTACGCGGCTTCCACCCCGACGACCCGCGACCACGCTACGGCGAGCGACCCCGGGACATCGACGAATACCTCCGCCGGTCGCCATCCCCGGGACCGTCTACCCGCCGCGGTTTCCGATCGCCGTCACCCCACCGCCCTGCATCGCCTCTATCGCAGGTTCCGCCGAGAGAGCCTGTCTCTCATGTCCCGCCGGGAAAACTAAGTGCGGCAATACCGGGAGGTGGTATTGCCGATGACGAACGACGCCCTGCTGCCCCACGACCCGACGGACGACGGCACCGACGACGCCCAGCTGGTCACCCAACGAGCAGAAGAGGTACGCCAGCTAGCCCGCCTTCGCATAAAGGACCAGCAACGTGTCGACGCTGGCCGGTACAACCTTCGTCGCCGCGACGTGGAGTTCCAGCCCGGAGACAGGGTGTGGGTGTGGACGCCCATTCGCCGCCGCGGACTCAGCGAAAAACTGTTAAAACGCTACTTCGGACCCTACAAGGTCATCCGCCGCCTTGGGGACTTGAACTACGAGGTGCTCCCCGACGGAACCCGACCATCAGGACGCCGCCAGCCACGACCCGAAGTCGTCCACGTCGTTCGACTCAAGCCGTTCTACGCACGATAGGATTGCGATACTGCATGTTTATTTCGTTTCACCGTAAATTTTTTAGCCATTTCTGTTTTCCTTTCACGTTGCATCGGGACGATGCACTTTTAAAACGGGGGATAATGCCGCCCGCAGAGCCGAGAAAGCAACGCTCGGTCACGGTCTTCTAGAAGATTCCCATTCATTCTCGCACTAGTTGTAACTTTCCCTTTGCTTTGTTGTTCTCGAAAGTGCCAGTTCATCCTCGCCCCGAGCGCGCGACGCCCGAGCCTCCTTTGCCGAACTTTCGAGATAGCGACGCACTGTAGATAAGCAGCTACCCGCGACCTTGTCGAGTCAGAGTCCCGCGCGCTCTGTTTCGCCGCCGAATCGCCGCCTGCTTTTCTGCTGCCTCGACGCTCTTTCGTTCTTTACTTATTTTTGGTTGGCACAAGTTCGCCTATTAAACCGTTATTTTTGAGTTCACTGCTCGTCTTCGTGTCACCTCCGTTCGTGACAATATTTACACCAAGGGAATTTCGATATTTAACGTATTCAGAGAGATGACACCTTCTTGTCAACCATAAAGCCTTTTTCTACTCAAGATTTACATGGAAGGCACCGACTTCCGCGTGAAATTCGCACGTAGACGAGTTGTCCGACCGTGTAACAATCTGCCATTACTCCCGATCTGGAAACCTTTCGATCTTCATTCATGGCTTACAGTCATGCATGAGATCGAGGGGTGTGGCTTCCCTTTCGTCCGCCAAACATTGCTTCGGCGGGCGTTTTTACCGCGCAAGAGGAGACCGTCGCGTGCTGCTGGAACAAAGAACCTGGCGATTCTTCACTGAACCGCTTCTTTTCCGTAAGCTTCAAGAGGGCTTTTCGTTTCAGCTCTGCACACCACCGTGTTCGCTTTTTGCACCGTTAGTTGCATGGATGGTATAATGGCTCAATGTAATGTCTCATGCCGTTTTTTTTTTTTTTTGGGGGGGGGATTTCTTTATCCTATTTGAAGCAAGATTTGGCGCGGTATCAGAGAAAGGGTATTTTCGGTAGGGCAGAAGTAGGGAAAAGAGAGCGGTAGAACGTCAATGACGCGCTTGTACGGACCGTGGCAGGCATCGTGTAAACTTCCAACCACTTAGAGTACGCATCGACCATGACTCCGCAGATGCGGATACGTTTCTGCCACCCACAGACTGAATAGTGGATCGTTTTCAAGCTACAGTTCATGATGGCGCTGGACTCGAGGAAGCCTTAGACTCTTTCCACAAGGTTAGCTCAGGTTCCAGCACTTTTGTCGAAAGCGTTTAAGTGTTCGAAACGTCGACAACGTCAGCAGCCACGTGCTGTGCTTGACCTGGACGCTTACCATTCGCTGAGAAAGAAACTTGCTTGTTCGTCTGCCACGAGTCATCCGATATCAGGTCATCACCGCTACTCCATCTCCCGACAAAACAGGTCGTCATTGTCCGCATGTCCATAGTTAGCAATCACGTGAACTTATAAATTGCCATACGCTCATAACTTGCCGTCGCTAAACGCCGTTCATTCATAGCGTCTTCATTGCAAATAAACGACTTCCTATTTATTCTGATAATTTTTCATCATACTCCCCTAAGCTGTACTTACATTATATAGCGGTACATCCGAAAATATTGCAACGGCGTTTGGTTTCTGGGAACTATAAGGTATCAACCTTTACAAAACCTTCCGGATCCCGTGAAACACAATATTTCAGTAATACGTAACTGAACGCAGT
>JAZHYW010045619.1:0-15411 GCA_037355805.1 Ixodes ricinus
CTTTAAAGGAGCTGTGCAACGATATTCAGTTGGAATGTTTTTCACTTTACACGAGCTTACTGGCACTGGTGGGACTCAAGGATACTCGCACGCAACGCCACTGGCCAAGAAATTCCTTTGTTGCGGTGTAATTTCAAGAACAAAAGCTATCATTTTCATTCAATCTCTCCTTTGCAAAATTTGATGACGTAACGTGGAGGTACTGCGATCCGCAGTACCTCCAATGACGATATTTGAATGCGGTTCATAGATTGGACCCGAGCATTGCGTGGGCACTCGATTTGGGCTCGTGATAATTACTAGCTCGAGAAGCATTCGGGTAGTGGCCCGTGTCCAATCGCTGCAACGACGACAATAGCCGAGCCATAACAATGTCTGGAACTCAGCGCGTGTCCTGTGCTTTGCCAACACCAGCGCGTGGCTATGATTAACATTGGCGGCATATATTCGATTCCAGGTCACGTGGCCGCTTGTTCTGGCTGCGAGTTGAGGGGGTGAACGCTGCTCGTTTTTCTTTAATTTTTTTCTGGGACTTCTATTGCGTGGGGTGAAAAACGAACGCGTATTTCATAGGTCATTAACGTCAGGGATCCGTTCTAAGTGGTATTTGCGCAAAGTACAAAAATTGTTGCATAGCCCCTTTAAGCGCGGTAAAAATTTAACCGCCCTTCCCTACTAGGTACGTACAGGTACCTAGCCGATTTTGACGAGGGCTTGTCAGTGGCGCTGCGTGCGAGTATAGGGGGTATTCACTGGCCGCCATATTTGAGGTCACTGTTTAGAGCGCATGCTCAGAACGAGCTCACATTGATAGGCTGTCGAGACCGGCAATCTTGATGGTGCGGGGGTGCACGTTGCAAAATAACTGTGGAAGCTAGCCATCAGCACGTGCTCAGCATTAGCGCACACGGATATGGCCGCCAGTGAATATACCCTATAGATCTTTCCAAAAAGAGCTTGTGGCCGGTGCCATTTTGAGTGTTCGTGCGTATGGCGCGCGCTTTGCTCGCTCTCCGAAGCGATGAAAACGCACGTGCGGGGGCTGTGAAGATCGCACGCTCTACTGTAGTTTTGTAAACATTGGAAAGGTCTATACTTGGGTTCAACTGTGTTATGTTAAGCTAAGTCGGTCTATCTTCTTCCCTCCTTCGTTTGTTCCTTCTTTGCTGGCCATCTGTGGCAGCGTCCCCCAGAACACCTGCGACGCTGCCGAACGGCTCGCGCCAAGAGCGAGCGCTGTGCTGCGCGCGCTCTGGCTGTCTGTCTGTCTGTTTGTATGTTTGTTTGTTTTCTTCTCTTTTCTCTCTTTTTCTGCTTTGATAATTAAAACACTTTTGCAATGTGACTCCGACTCGGCTGGTCGCTTTCTAGGCCGCCTCCACAGTTTTGGCGACGAGGGTGCTGAACCTGGGCACTCTGACTCCCTGACGCCACGTATGCGTCGTTCGGCATAAGCTCTCGCCGGCGGGTGCCTGGCGTCGCGAAGACTTCTGTTTCCGGCGAATCCCAGGCTCACCAAGGAACCTCGGCTGCTGCTCGTCGATGGCCGCGCGTTCGATTTCGAACGTCTTCCTGGATTGCTGAGCCGCCATCTTAACCGCAAGCATGGCTGACTGTGACAGGCCACCACTGAACTTCCTAGACAAGGCCGGTACGCTGCCGATCCCGTGGAAGTCCTGGCTGCGGATATTCGAAAGGTACATCTTGGTACACTCTAATCATGGTAACCTTTGTAAAGGTGCACGTTTTCACATTTTTGTGCACCTATAAGTTAAAGGTTACACAAATGTAACCTTTGCTAATGTAACTTTTGTAAAAGTTACAGTGGCAAAGGTTACCTCTAATTTACTTATAGAAAGGTTACAATCTCGTTAGCATTGTAACCTTTATAAAGGTATCTGCCCGCCAGAAAGTTATAGGTAACTTCCATGTGTTCGTGTAACCTTTGAGTGAAGCAACAGCTGGAATAAGAAATCCTTTTATTAAAAATGGCATTTTTGGCGAAAATTCACAAAAAGCATCCTGCTCGATTGTGATTTGACCCGTACAAAAATAGGACAACCCATAAAATAGTGAAAAACTAGAGAACAAAAAAAAATACTGTAATATACAAAAACGGCAATTGATTCCGAAGTATCACAATATACATAATCACAAATTCCCGAGTCTGGGATACATCAATAAAAAGCTGTGATATAAATTACGTCCATAATGTAAAGGCACTATTATCGTAAGCGGTTAGCAGGTATCGTAGCATATATGCATCACAAAGAGCGCTGTTGAACGGTGTACAAAGCACTTTAGAATCTAAGGCCATATTATATCAGTGCTAGCCGCACACAAAAAAGTTGAAAATTCGCTTAAAGAAAGCAAATAAACTCACGTTAAATCTCACTTCGACAGAAGCTTCGGCTTAACCAGCATGGCCTTTACATCTATATAGTTACGAAACCACACTGGCACTCGTACAACAGAACCGAACAGGAAAAAAAATGACTTATGTAAAACGATGTGTAAACACAGTTTAGCTGCTGTACGATAGACATAATGAACATAAAATACAAGTGCTAAAAAATAATTCAAAACTGTAACTATAAAGTACATCACAGTTGTTAAAGGGAAACTAAATTAAGAGCTCTGAAATGGATATATAGGCAGCACGGAAAACACAAGTGTATGAGCTATAGAGTTGTTAATTTTTTTATGGTCTCTTACCCTATATTATAACACATGAACCTGTTAGTAAAACCTAAACCATGATTCGGTAGAATAAGGTGAACTTAAAGTGAACGGCACTTTAAAAATGACAACATTCACTGCAAGACAAGAAAAAGTATTCTGCGATTCAGAAGAAAGAAGTCAAGGAACCAGACGACATTTACTTCCCCATCTCAGGACGCAACCTATTTTTAATGGTATTTGCTTTCGAAAAGTTAACACAAATTGTTCTTCTTCAACATAATGAGCAAATTTTTCAGCCGGTTCGTGAGCAGTCCACGGGGCACTTTTGTGTCAGGTAGAGTTATTTTCTGACCTTGGGTGCAGGTTTTGATGGCGCAGGAGCTTCATTAATGGCAAGTTGCTGGCTCATGTCTACAGGAAGGTCCGAAGGAGGTGGAGCTTCCACCCATAGTGAGCCATCTTTCGAGCAGCCAGGCTGTGCACTCTCTTGCAGCACTTCGGCAACTTCTCTCTCGTGGTCTGTGTTCCGTAGGTAGAACAAAGGGTAAAAACAGATGGGATCAGTTCACAACGAAGCGGGAAATTGCACTACTTTACTATTGGTTGCTTCACGCCGCCGATGCTGCACTGATGACTCAGTCGAGCAGGCTGGATTGCATGTTAAATAAAGCATGGTCCATGCATACATCCATTCTGTAGCCAAGCAAGAAATATTTTCCTCGTGCGCGGAATACAGCACCAAGAACTTGTCATGCATAAATAAGCCCATAAGCATCGAAAATATGAACGGAATTCTAGAACTTACGTCTTGAACACTTATATAGCGATACACTGAAGGCTTGCGTAAATCAAGCATTAAAAGCATGCACGGTACCACTTTTCTCAAAGGCATGTGATCTGGCAGTAATTAGTGGTAAATTATTATCGTACCGGTAAAATGTAAACTTAAAAATCAGAAAGCAATAAAAAAAAATCTGCATCGAACTAGCGGTTCATTTAGGACACAGTGATTGGCTATTAAGGCGCGACTTTCAGTAAAATAACGGGATTTTTTAATATATATTTGCGAGCATGTTGCGCCCACCAACCTTTCGAACAATCAGGATGATACGGCTGTTGCACTTCACTCGGTCCATTTATCCCTGTGCCAACTATTGGTAGAATAGGTGGCACAGTAAGTCCTTGCTCTGTGTCACCTATTGGTAGAATAAAAATAAATAAATAAACGTGACGGAATAATTGCACAACAAAACGAGATAATTGTTTGTCCTACACCGTTCATTCTGCACCACACCTTAAACGAGCAGGATGTTTTATTTCTTGACTAAAACAGGGATATATGCCTATATCAATTCTGCATGCCACACATTAAATATTTTCTTGTACCCTGAACGTAGTGCGAAAAGTTTCGGTGCAAAAGCCATTCCGCAAGGAGTGATAAGACGTACAGAGTTACAAAATTCAGTTACCAAAAATAATAATACCGCAGCCGTGCATTGCAAGCTTGCGCCTAGTAAAATGCACAAAAGCACGCATATCCCCACCGCGCGCGCAAGCATGTAAATAGGCAGTAATTAGTCGTGCATTACCACCACACCGTTCACTGACGACACTAGACAGCTACGGCAGGGCTCATCTACAGGCATTACACATAAAAAGAGCTAAATCGACACAGAGTGCCACGAGGACAGACATGCGCTCGTATAAAACGGCTCAGAATCATTTTGGTCCTAAATGCACACAAATAACGAGCTTTGAAAATGAGAGCTCGCACGTCGCTACTGCAACGGTTCCGCTAGGAAGAAACGTCACTTACCCAAATCGGTGATTCTTCCGTGAATGCTTGGGCAGTGATTGCAGAACTCACAACGAATCTTTGCCGCGCTTTCGTCTGATGGGCACACGACGACGTAGCGCTGACAGTCACACAAAGGCTCCCTGCAACTGCCGCGCAGTACACCCCACATGTCCCTGCTGGTTAGCGACATAACTGCTTCCGTGGTTTGTCGAAACAGACCGAGAGTCTTCCAACTCGCTCCGAACAGAGTATTGGCGCAAGAAATGTGCCGCCAAAAAATGGCGCTCAAACGGCCCGGGCGCACGCGAGACAGCCGCGACAGCGGTTACTCATTCCCGCTTCCCAGCATGCAACACCGCTAAGCAACTCAGGCTTTCACAGCCATTGTTCTTCTTTGCTCTTCTTTTTATTGCGAAAGAATGCTGCCAGCAAGGCGTCCGAAAAAAAAAAAAGAAAACATCGCCTGATGAGAGTCCCTCTTTCACCAGGAGAGGGAAACAGCAGAGGAGCGCGTCGACAAGGCCACCAAGGCTCCGAGGTTTCATTTTTATAGTTTTAGTTTTAACGCGAAAGAAGTAGAGTGCATAGGTTACTACGTTATTCATACGTTACTGCACAAAAGTTACATGGCTCTAATTCTCATGGTAACCTTTGCATCGTCAAATTTTGGCTGTTGTAACCTTTAGTCACCGCAAGAATAACGAAAACACGAAAAATAAACGACTTGTAACCTTTATTTTATAGGTTACTCACTACTAAAAGTTACGTTAAAGGTTACCATGATTAGAGTGTACTGGTGCTCATGAATATTCAGCCAAACGACGACAAGCGAAGCTCCTCAACTGCTTGGGGGTCGAAGGACAGCGCGTCTACGACTCCCTACCAGCCCCTGTCGGAACGGCGCAAGCAACGTCACCGGCAGGAGATGGTCAGCAAGTTCGGCAAGAATCTCGCGACGTGTACAGCGAAGCTATCAAGGCCCTCGAGGCAAGAATTTTCGCAGCCAATTGAGGAGACCCTGCAACAACTTCGATTTCAGATGAGGAAGCAACAAGAAGGAGAAACCCTGCGCGAATTTCTCTCAGCCCTCCAAGCATTAGCCGCGCTGGCGAACTTCGGCACCGACACGGAGGTCGCCATTCGACGCCAGTTTATGGTGGGGGCAGCTTCCACAGAGATCCAAGAACGCCTGCTTCTAGACGCCGCGCTTCCGTTCAGCGTCGCCTTGCAGACAGTGATCAATATGGAACGCTCGCGCCGTGAAGTTCGAGAGTGGGCCAATGCGACCACGGCCGCGCCGTAGACGGCGTCGGAGGAGCACGCGACCTGCCACGTGACAGAGCGCGCACCGAGTCAACCTCAGCCGATGACGTCATCTTTGCACGAGCCGTGGCCAACGTGGCGCTCGCGCCGTGAGTCACCTGCCCGGTCAGTGAACGCACGCGCTTCCCGCTCGTCTGCCCAAAGAAGATGCGTAACCTGCGGTTGCAGCGGAGACGTCGGTTTCGACCGTGGCAATCACCAGCGCAGCTCTGGAAGGTCGGAAATTCGTCGTTCGGTGCGTTTCAAATCCCCACGGTGGCAACCAAATCCACGGTGCAACCGCTACGGCAGACCCTGTGCTACCTGCGGTTACGATCAGGAACGCTGCAAGGACTATGGCGCCTGCCCAGCCAGAGGTCGGCACTGTGCCAACTGTGGCCGTCGGGGCATTTTTCACGCGTTTGTAGAGGTGTTAAACGATCCCTCGAACGCCGCCCGAATGATAAGGTTGAGGAGATTGTCTCCTTTGTCGCTGCAGAAGACGAGTCATCCCCGACACCTCCGCAAACAAAGCTCTTGGCGAAGCGATCTAGGTCGAAGGTGGAGATCGATTCTGTTGCCCGTGGGCATGACGAGCAAGCATACCACTACGCCATTACGCTCGTGAACTCTTTTTCGAAGTGGCTACTACAGCGAGTGCAACAGAGGCAACAACACAAAAAGGAGCCAGCCGACCGGCGTCGAGCAGCAAAGGCACCCAGATTTCGGGTTGGAGACTGGGTTATAGTGAAGAAACCCAGAAAGGTACCCGTGGGAGAGTCGACCCTTGGCCCACCTCTACGTATTGTGAAGCGTGTTGGTCGGTGCACATTTCGGTTGGAGAATGGTCGAGTGTGGAATGCCTGGAAACTCGAAGGTGCTCCCGAGGTCAACCTCGAAAGTCATCAACAGAGGACACCGGCTGCTGTTCAAAGTGACCAGCCCGTGAGCCACACTGCTCATCAGGGTGACACGTTTCACGAGCATCATAATTTGCAGCCACAAGAGTCAAGTTTGGCCACGTAGCAGCTGCCTCGATCGCGGACGCCTGAGTCCAGACCCGCCTCGGACACACCACCAGGAAGGGGAGTTCAACTGCTCAGTTCCCTGTGCAAGTGTTTCCAAGGCGCACGAAGCGCAACCGTTTACCACCTATGCGGTACAGAGACAAGGGGTACAGATTCGTCTGGCGTCGCACCAGGCTCGAGGAGGAGGAGGAAGAAGGAGGGAGAGGAGGAGGAGAAGAAGGAAGAAGAGGAGAAATAGAGAGAGAAGAGGAGAGGGTGAGGAGGAAACTGGAAAAAAGCCCTCGGAAAGTTTGTTTCTGTACCGAGACAAGGTTGCATGAAGAACTGGCTGGACTATTTCCCTGTGCGGGGAGACCCCAATGGATTTCTAGTCCACCGCCTTAACCACTCGGCCACGACTGCGGGACGAGTAGGGGGCTCTGAGATGTGGTAGTAACTCAAGAGCTGGGGTTTCTGTCAGGAATGAAACGTTGCATGTAGCCGCTCAACGTCTATACAGGAGAGGGCGCTTTCGGTCAAATGCGTATATAATCGCGTTAAACTTTGCATGCATTGGCTCAACGTTTATAGACGAGAGGGCGCTGCGGTCAAATGATCAAACGCGTATATAACCACGTTCCATACCACACATTCTCTTTCTTACATGGACCGTTGACTTAAGCGGTGGAGATGCGTTCCCACGGCTTCTAGCGGATCCAAGCTGATCCGCTAGAAGAACCACTGGCTCTGCATTTCACCGACCATAAAGCAGTAATAATGAAGTTGAAACGCAACCTGGAGCTCAGCACTACCTAGAGCAATAAAAAAAAATCAGCACCATTAGCACTACCTATGAACAAAATCAGTATCATCAGCACCACCAGAGCTTCGCCCCAATCAACATCATTCACCACGTGGAGATGCGGTCATTTTTGTTTCTAGCCTCGGGTGTTTACACATAGAATCAGACGACCTCCAAAAATACGTACCAATTACGGAAAACAAACGACAAGCTTCCAAGTCGCCAACGTTTTGAATAATTCAGAAGATCTAATAGATTTTGACTGCAATATACTCCAATTAAAAAAAAGACTAAAGACACTTCTGGTGGGCAGTGACATTGTGTTCTGATATGTGTGTACTGTGTACTTATTAAATCATGTCCATATTTCGCTTTTGAATTGTTAAAACATGTTTCTGACTAATTTGTTTTTATCATTCTTTGCTGAAAAAACTATCGTGGGATATTTGATTGATCCTGGTTTTTGTTTCTGAGTATTATAGGTATTTATAGCTTCTTTTCTTTATATTTCGTGTTCAAACATTTCTGTAAAGGGGACAGAGACCTCGTCAGGCATCACGCCCTTAGTCTCTGCCCACCTCCCGGTCAATCGGGAAAAGAAAGAATAAAGAAAGAAAGAAAGAAAGAAAGAAAGAAAGAAAGAAAGAAAGAAAGAAAGAAAGAAAAGAAAGAAAGAAAGAAAGAAAGAAAGAAAGAAAGAAAGAAAGAAAGAAAGAATATGTTGATGTCTCATTATCATTGTTCCTGCGCACACTGCATTTATTCAGGCCTAATCGTATTCGCAGCTTCTTCGTTCGCTAGCATCCTTCTTCTGTTCGAAGTGGTTTGCTCTCATTGTGTACTGCAAGAAAATGATCCCAAAGACTTTTTTTTCTTTTTTTTGCGTGTAGCTCCTGCCCCACTTTGGCATCTTCTACGCTCTAGAAATCGCAAGTCGTTTCACTCTGAGAAATGCCCGTGCGTATACTTTCCCAGCAGAGCACACGGAGAGCCAATCTCGGTGTTCTAGAAAAAAGCCTAACGATTATGATGCATCAGTTAAGGTAATTCGAGAATTCGAGGCGGCAATTCGAACAATTGACGAATGTGCAGCCTCAATAAGACACACTAATCTTACGATATCGATTGGCTGCGGGGCAATAATCATATGCTCGGAACTCGCCACACTCCGCGTTTTTTAAGCTGTCGGATACTATATACGTGTTAGTCGAGGTATGCCTGTGAAGCGACGTTACCTCACAAATTAGTTTCACGGTTATCAGTCAGCTTTTGCTTGGGGAGAGAGAGAGAGAGAGAGCGCACACGGCTATGGATTCAATGAAGCGTATAGTTACATAACTTCCTCAGCGTATATCGCACGATTTTACACTCTAAGAATCAATATCTGGTCTCATTTTAAGTAGGGAACTAAAAACTAAAAACAACAAACAAATGTATCAAGAAAAAATTTTACGGCGAGCCCTCCTTCTTGCGGTTTGGGGCTGTGAAAGCATCGCTGGGCAGCTCATTCATTCGCCTCACATCCGACGTGGCAAGTCTGCCGGAAATAGCTTGCCATTAACGGCGCTTAAATACAGTGTTCCAGTCTCAAGGAGAGTTGCCGCAATCACTTCAACACTCCGTAGGTGGCACAGTTATGTCCGGCTTGCTCCATGTGTACGCGAGCGAGTCTCCTCGGCTATTACAACATACGTTGTGACGCATTTCCGGCAAAAAGAAAAAAGAAGAAAAGAGATACATTCGCGGAAGCATGCCAAAAAAAAAACCGCGCAAATCAACGGCAAAAAAAAGTTTAATTTTTAAAAAAAGCTTTCGTCACAGACATTAAAAAGAAGTAAGTTTTATTTTTTTGACGTGAGCTTCGGAGAAGGAATCTACTTTACGTGTGCGCCTTTCGCGGAAAAAAGACATGCGCTGTGGTGACAGGTCACGACTTTGAAGTAATCGACACAAACCATCCTCATACAGTGTTGCCAGATTGGGCTATATATAGCCAAATTGGGCTACTTTTTTTTTCTAGTTGGCTTCGGAATTTTATGGTTGGCTATGCGGCTATTTTTGGGATATATTCTAGTGAAGCGGCAAAATTTTGTCAAACCTCAGGTTCGACTAGTTAACTTTCGAACTCTTAATCAGTTTCGAAAAGTTTCTTTCTCCTCTGGTTAGTGGGGAGGAGAGAGAATAAGAAGAAAGTATTCAAGCTTGTACTAACTTCGGGGTTTTCATAATTCGCAGAGAAGCAATGCTTGCGGAGTTCAAGCAGTCTCCCCACAGCTTAGTAGAACCAGTGGAACAAGCCATACAAACACATTGTACTGTTACCACAGATCCGGTAGCACGTGTTCTACTAGGCGTAGACTGAACTCTCCAAAAGCTGCTTTGGTGCCCTTGGGAAAATTCTTCGGCACCTAAGTTCTTAAAAATAAGAAGACCGCGGCTTTCCAGTCGTCGCCCACCCCAAGGACAACACAGTAAGAAATAGCTTGAACCGGAACGGGGACACTCATGTTCTGCACAAAGAAAAAGAGGCGGATGGGATATTGGTAAGGACCTGAGATATTTGGGGTTCTGGTTTGAAACGCCCAGTATTATGACTTTTCTGCTTTTGTATTCTGTTCTTTTACTCTACGATAATATCTCCCTGGCTACGCAATACAGCTGTCTTTGTGTGCTTTGTGCTTACTTTTGAAAACCTGCGAAGGAAGAGTCAGTGTTGTATGAATTTTCATCCTTTCGGTGCTTTTTCGAAAAATTCTACAAGTGATATAATGCACCATGTAGAAATTAGCGCAGAATCAAACTCACTCACACTTAAAATACACGCAAACCGGAAAAAAAGATCACTCAGGTCGCGCTATCTTTTTTCCGGTGTGCGTGTGTTTTCAGTGCGAGTGAGTTTAATTTTGCGCTATTTCCTACATGATGAATACCCAACTCGCCCAAGCATCCATCCTAAGGAGTGACATTACGTACACAAAATGTAGCGCATCCAAGGGTTGAAACAAAGAATTTATCGTGTTTTGTATGCGTGCGAAAAAACTGTCAATAAAATGCCTAAAAATCGTTGTTTTTCGTCTTGGTTATTTTGGCTCTACCTTTTTTTACGGCTTTGGCTATATTAGGGCTATACTTTCCAGCCATTTGGCAGTTTTTTGGTGGGACCACCTGGAAACACTGTCCTCATATCAGCATATTTTCAGTTCTCTTAGTGTCAGGCTTTCCAGTATGAATTCATGTAAGCTCGCCCTCTTAATTTAACTTTGTTTTACTTCTCAAGATATATATATATATATTATATATATATATATATATATATATATATATATATATATATATATATATATATACATATACACGTTTTAAATCATTTGCCTCCTTTTTACATTTATATATATATAATGTGTGTGTAAATTGATAGCTTAGTAATAAGGTTGATAGCTGGGCTAGTTGGTAATCCAACTAGCCCAGTCTCACAACCATTACCAACTAGCCCAGCTAGTTGGTAATGGTTGGTGGTCCTGTCCGGTTTGTCTCTTCCTTTTTGTATGTTTTGTGCTGTTTTATTCCATTATGTACATTGTTAGCTTAGACTCACTGCTGATCAGTGTCAATATTTTTCGTGTCGTACTAACAAATGATAGGAAATAATAATAATAATAAAAAAATAGCGGTTTGGAAAATCGTCACGGTGTCAAAGTTCCCTGACAATATTACCGTCTCACCGGTTGACTTGACAAAATTACCTTCCAAATGCTTTGTTTTCTAATGTATGTTTGTTTGAGGATGACTGCGTCTAGTACAGAAGGATTAACACTCCGAATGACCACATACTACTGCAGCATGATTTTGATAGCATTGATAACTGATGTAAAGAATGGCTAATGCTACTTAATAAATCCTAATTCCAGGTACTCTTTTCGCAGACCCATACACATTAAGCACTTCATCTCTTAGTGTGTGTTCATCCTACTAGTATCTTGGTGTCCATCTTGCATCTAACCTTTCATGAATCACCCATATTAACTCTGTGACCACCGACGCATTTGAAACTCTCGGTTATATCAAACTAAACCTTAAAACAGCCTCTAACCATCTCCGCAAACTTGCTTACGAAACATATGTCCGTCCGAAACTCGAATATGCTGCAGCGATTTGGAGCCCCAATCAGACATACCTAACCACGCACATTGAAAAAGTCCAGAATCGAGCAGCGCGTTTTATAACATACTTTCTATTCATATAATGGGGGCCTCTCTCTCCTAAAACACCAATGTTCTCTACCATTGCTCGAAGTACGTCGAACCATTTCTAGTCTGTGCCTAATTCACAAGTTCTATTATAGCAATTGTTTTTCAAGCGTTACTTTCTTTAAACACCCTAAGAGGTCATCTCATCGTACCACTAACAGTAAAAGTTTTCATCTCCTCACTGGATCAACCAACGCGTTCTATTAACTCAGTCGTATCATGCCACTTGGCATCTGAGCATGGAACGACCTTCCCGAATCTATAGTCACCATTAGCGCGACTGCACTGTTCCGTGAACAACTTGAATCATGTCTTTAAACCTCTGCTTTACCGGTTATTTCTGTTCGTGTGTAATATGGCAATTTTCAATATCAGTCTCGTGTTCATTGTTTGTACATATCTTGTGCCTATGCAATAATGTTGTGTAAAAACTGTATGCGCGTTTGTTTCTATTTTTTTTTCTTTTTAGATTTATGTATTTGAACCCCCGCTTAAACAATGCTCTAAGAAGAGCAATTAAGGTATTGTTGAATAAATAAATAAATAAATACATAAATGTCCAAAAGGCAAATCAAAAGATACCGCTCGCACCGGCCGGGGCCATTGTGTATGTATTTAGAAAAAGAAGCCACGGAAAAATATGGTAAATGAAATGTAATCCCGCAAAAGACCCGTTATAGGAAAGCGCCATATGTGTCTTCATAATGTGCCATGGGGATGTCTTCAGAAAGGAAAGGAGCAATTGAAACATTCGATGGAACGTATCTCTATAAAATGGCGTTCGATGAAATCTTCGGGCATCGTTCATGACTAGCAGACATGCCAGTATCATCTGCTCTTGCACTGGGGTTATTCTCGGCCTCCTGCGTCCTCACTCCATAAGTTGTAACCTCCGCCGTAGCTTCCTTCGACAAGTTAGGAGCCTCCTCCGCTTCCATGTTGAATTCAGTAACCTCCTGGTTAGCTTGTGTTCCTCTAGACGTTTCGTTTTTACGCATATCTTACTTTCATTCTCAAAGCGCTGTATCATTATGTGCCTCGAGGCACAGTACTCACCAAACTTACGCTAAACATGCGAAGTCTGCATTATCTTGAGGAAACGCTACACCGGCGGAACCCGAAATACGGCCCCGTGACATAAGCGCTAGCCCAAGCAGAGGAGAGGGGAAGGGGGAGGGCGTTTAATCAAGTTCGAATTATCAGCAGGATCATTGAAATCCGCGATTTTGGCAGTAACGTATGTAAGTACACAGTCGTAGGACAATATGAAGAAGCCAGGGCGAGCGCGTGGGTCAGTTGGCATGCTGCGATATCTATCGGAAGAAAACTCAACCATTATTGAGGCTTCAGCGGCTGTTTAATTATTTTTTACACCCGGCTCGAGCGGCGGTTATTGAGTCAATGCTGCTTCCACTGCAAATTGTAGAGCTACGACAAGAGGCGAAATCAGGCGCGGCTGAAACCACTGGATCGGCAAGTTGAGCGATCAGTGCTAGGGTGTTTAATAATAAGTTCACGGGATAAAATACGATAAGCGGACACGACCTTATAACGCAACGCACAACTTACTCCATTCTCAACTCTACGATCTCTGGCTCTCGCCTTATGTGTTAGAGCACTGTAAGCTTGATCTAAAAACAGCACCAAAGTCGGCGTTGACTCAGTACTCGTTCCTTAACCGAATGAAGAGGAAAGGCTTGTTCACACAGCCCCGTACGTTGCGAACGCCTATGTCTGCTTACGCCACAAGTGTCCGGGGCATCTGTTCTTCATATGGCTACCAGAGCTCTTAAGCTGGACACTCGGCGAAAAAGTCGGCGAGATTTCTGACGGCCGCGATTGCCCAACGCCAAGGTCAAGCGCAGCGCTGGATGATCGCGGCCGTCAGAAATCTCGCTGTCATTCTTGCCAAATGTCCAGCTTAGGACCCCAGTTCAAGGATATCGCCTGTACCCGCGATGATAGCTCAACTTTCTTCCGGAAGATAGGATGAAATGTCTTTAAGACCACGCGTTCGATTTTTTCTTCATTGTTTTTTTAAATATTGTAAGCGATTTGTGTAATGCGAGCAGTGCGACGGGGGCGGTGGAAAGCGCAAATCACCCGACAGCCAAAGTTGCTGCGTTGTCCCTGGTGCAGCCACGATTTCGGCCTTGAACTAGCGTCCTCCCCTGCTGGGGCTACTCCATTTAGAGTTACGTCAGAGAGCAGTTACACGACTGCAGCCCAGATAACGCTCCCACGTGAAAAGACACGGTTCGCGTGTTCTGTATAAGTTTAGTGACCACTGTACCTTGCATCCTCCGTCGAAAACCGCCGGTCCACCTGCAATCTAGAAAGAGCGGGACTCGGCCGGAGATGTCGACAAGGACATTAGCTCCCGACAACCGTAGATTATATCGCTAGCGTTAATTGTTCGCCCCTTTACTTTTCATGGTCTTGAGAACCGCTTTCGGGGTCGACTGGACGCCATGAAATTCATCAGCGCGCTAGCCATCGCGGATGACCTCTATGAGTCTTTCCGTAAGGAGAAAGAGTACCTGCACAACTGCGTCCTGGAAATGACATAGGACTCGCACTGCTATCATACGGATTCTTCTGTAATGCACGACAAAGCATCGCAGCCTTTTTCTTTTCGAGTATTCTGGAAACCAATAGCCCCCCCCCCCCCCCCACACACACACACACACATTTTTTTCACCCTTCGTTTGACAGAAAAGGATCTTTTTTTTCTGAACGATCCAAACGCACTTCTTTTAGTACGCCGTATATTTAAAGCACACTCCTTAAATGGGTCGTGAAACGTTTTGAATTCAGTGTTCTTTATCATATTACATAACCCATGTTTATTCTTTTCATCATCCGGGTTCATTTACTGGCGTAGAGAAACAAAATTTCAGTTTTTCGGGGAGCTTTTTTTCCATGTTTGGGAGAAGAGCGTGTTGGTTGAAGTCAAGGATGAAGAAAGAATAAAACAATTAAAACTGGGACAAAACGACACATCTTTCAGCTAGCAACGGACGAGTAAAAATTTTCAACAGCGAGCAGCCGACTATACCCAGGAGGGAAAGGAAGGAGAAGGAGAGAGAAGGGGAGATAAGAAACGCGAAGTGCAAGTCAGAGAGGGGGTTAATCTCGGATTTTAAAAATTCAACCTCAGTTTTCGTCAACAGGAGGGAAGGGTTTGACACGTTGTTATTTGCGGTGGTCATGGCGAATGACTCTATGATCTCCCTGCCAAATCTGCTGTCATGCCCTCCCAGGATTTTTGTTTCATCAAAGAGGGGATGACAAAGTGAACACGAACGGGCATGTATGACTATGGGATGATATGAATCTGGAGAGGCCTTAGAAACTTCGTTGTGATGTTCCCGGAGTCTGTGATTGGTGCATCTGCCGGTCTGACCTATGTATTGATGGCCGCAGCTCAAGGGGATGGAGTAAACTTTCTTCTCTTTGCAAGGAATGAATTTCTTTTCGTGTTTAACAGTGCAGCTAATTGTAATCCGGTTGTTGTTCACTTGTTGACAGAGTTGCTTAAGACGCATGCGACACGAGAAAACAACCAGTTCC
>JAZHYW010045623.1:0-13822 GCA_037355805.1 Ixodes ricinus
AAAAAAGTCACAGCATATCCACGTGGTGAATGATGATGAGTGGGCGAAGCTCCGGAGTGAATCGTCGGTAAACCAGCGATTCTTCCGTGTTCGCCCACTCATCGCCATGTAAAGACGTGAGAAACTGTGCGTGTGTGTATACAAAACGAAACGTCTAGAAAGTCTCGCTTAAACCTCGTGTCGGCACCTTCGGGCTGAGCTCGCCTGATGCGTTTTGCAGACGACTCACGAGCTCTCGCTGCATCGGGGTCTGCCTGCCGATACGCGCGCTTTCTCGCAGCTTCCAGTTTCCTGACGTTCTGCAGATCCTCTTGGCGCCGCTGCCCGTGCCGCTTCGGCTTCCCGCTCTCGTACGGCCGGATCTTGGCGGCGTCGCCGAGCAGAACTGACGACGCGATTCGGCTTCCCGCTCTCGCACGGCCGGATCTTGGCGGCGTCGCCGAGCAGCCTGACGACACGCTTCGGCCTCTCGCTCTCGCACGGCGGATTCTGTCTGCGAGCGCGCGCTGCCGCCGCCTTGCGCGCTCGCCGTTCCAGCAGCCTTGTCTACTGCCTCCATTCAGCTAAACCAGGCCGGCGCAGCCGTAGCCTTGGCTATTGTAACGCGCTCCGGGCGCCCGAGCGAGAGAAGAAGCGAGAAAAGAGCGAGCGATGAGCGAAAAAAGAGAGAAAAGTAGGGTGACGTCACGGCGACGTCAAATATGTTGATCACCCCCTCCGGCAACTAGAACGGGTAGAGCCGTTAACATGCATGCTCCCTCCGGGCGCTCTTTCTGCGCTCAAGCGTAGGGTTCTTGTTTCCGCCGCCTGAAAACATGGCGTTACAATCGCCGTCTCTACTGCTGCCGCCCCTACTTGCCCCTAGATGGCGCAAGTTGTCCTTCGCGTCCTAGGCGGCCGGTTCGCCGCCGCTACCCCCTCCCCCCCTTCCTTCCTTCCGCCGCTTGCTTTCCTGATTTTATTTCTCCTCGATATCATTCTCGTCTTCTGAGGCTTCTATTTTATATCTTTTTTCATAAACCACTGTAGGCAACTTCAGAGAAGCTGCTCCTCAAGTGGGTAGGAGGCAAGGAGCACACATTTACTTTTCATACAAATTCTTTATTATTTACACAGATCTCATACATGCAATGAAAGATATAAAAATATAATAAAATTTACGGAACAATAGAACAGATGGCACGAGAAGCACGTAAGAGCACAAGGAAAGAAATATACATTTATAGAAGATATCGCACCACCACAGTTTTGATCAGCAGAAACTTCAATGTTTTGTAGACAAAAAATGATTTTATTTTTTTGTTACTCAGCTGATAGGTGACTTGTTTTACGGTTTCTGTGCTTTCCTATCAGCTGCAGACCTTTTCAAGCGAGGTTTTTGCAGATCTCTTCTTTTAAAAGGCGTAAATTCACCAGAGTTTATAGCAGAACATCTCGACGAACTTCTAGCCGATTGCTGGACAGAGAAGGTCTCCTACTGTTCCGTCATGAAAGCACTAAGATTCTTCATCACATCATCCTTGTATACCAGGTTGAAAATGCACGCCAGAAAGCACTTAAGCTTGCCCACAAAAATAAGACAAGGGTCTGTGGGCAGAAAGAGAGCACCAAAAATGCCAGTGTCGTCCTGTGCGCTTAGCACATGGTACGGCTCGATCAGCCTGCGAATTACAGGTGCAACGTCGCTGATACGTAAGAAAAAAAAACGAAAACAAACGTGTGTTCAGTGCTGTGTTCACGGGGTTTCTGCCGCAAGAGACTGAAAATCGCAACCAGGATCGCACAACATGAAATGGGCTTGAAACGAAAGCGACGAAAAACGAAACTTTACCTCTCGCTTCGGAACTCCTTTGGGAATAGAAAGAACGACAAGACTTTCGACTTGCTGGAGTTCCCGCACCATTCCGCAGCGTAGTAGAGCCAAGGTATCCTCTTCCGAGAGCACCAGAACTTTCCAAGTCAAATTAGCGCGGACCGAGCGAACACCACGTTTTCCGGAGAACACTCGGAGCAGACGACCACGCTCATCGGAGGTCGGCGACCGTTACACCGGTTGCGCCGTTGCCACGGCTGCCACCGATCGTAACGCCATATTTTGAGGCGGTGGAAACAAGAACCCTATGCTTGAGCGCAGAAAGAGCGCCCCGAGGAAGCATGGATGTTAACGGCTATACCCGTCCTAGTTGCCGGACGGGGTGATCAACACATTTGACGTCATCGTGACATCACCCTGACTCCTGGCGGCCTCTACCGAGCTTTCAATGAACGCCGCTAGCTGCGTTAGCCTGGCATAACTTCGAGCAGCGCCAAGAGCGGAAGTGCCTTCTATGGCATGCGCTAAGCGCCATCTGTCATCTCTACATAAAGTTAATTCCGGAACACGCCATCTCTTGAGCCATTCATAAACTAAACCTCGAAGTGGCTACATACAGAGGAGGGACAGACCCACGGCTTAAGGGAGCTTCGCCCCTAAAAAACATTTGAAAACATAACGGACTATTTCGCACCTTCTTTCCTTCGAAAGCTGTCACCCTTTTCACTATGATACATCCGCGGTCCCCAAAGCACGTCAGCGGTGCCAAAATGATGTCAGCCGACCCCACTTTAAGCATCGGACACGAGAACTGCATCACTCGGACGAATGCGCTCGTCAATAATCAATTCGTCGACGCATATTTGTATCCGCGTTCCTGGCCAATGAGTGCCCTGACAGAACTTATCATCGCGTGCGAATGCCAAGTTCTATGGTGTGCTTAAAACGCGCGGTGGAGAGCTTGAGGTCAATCCCGCCGTTGCCCTAGCATGTCGCGACCGCGTGATTTCTTAGTTTGATTTTGAGTTGAAAATTATGGCCAAGGAAAAAGAATTAAAAAAAAAATCGTTTCATGTCCCCTTTAAGTACATGTAACAGAGCGCGTTGGATAAAGTATAGCTAACATAGAAAGAGGTAAAATACACTGCAATGGACGAGGGACAGACACTCACAGTTCTTTCAGCGAGCAACGACACATTTATTTGACGGCCATCACGTTACGAAAACCACTTTGGACACAAGAAAATTGAAGGAAGACGGAAATACTAGAAAAAGATAGCTGCATTTAACTCCCTAAAAAGAAGAATAAAAAAATGAAAATTGGAGCAGGCTTTTTTTAAGATAACTCTGGCGCAAGGAATTACAGCTCTTTTCTTGGTAACGACAACGAAGGTTCTGAAACATTGTCTGTGGCATTCTTGATCTTAAATGCTTCAATTATTTCTCACTCCAAACTTGTCCTTGTGTGAACCAAGGACTGTGGTGTTTACATAGTGAGGGATGCAATCATGGCAGGTGCGGGCGTGCACAACATTTGGATGGTAAGATTCATATGACGTCCTGTTGACTTCTTAGAAAGTGTTTTTTTTTAATTCTTTCTGTGTGAACTACAGCAGAGGAAGTTGAAGTATCCTCACTGTGGGTTGTAAAAATTCCATCAGGCGGCGAATCCCAAACTCCTCTGCCGCGTTTCAGAATCTCCAAAAGATACAAATCTTGAACGTGGTTTGCAAAATACAGACGCAATATTTGGCCGCATTAGGAAACAAGATATTTTTGCTTCAGTGAATATACGAAAATAAAGATGAGAGTCGATACATTTTCTTTTTGTGGCCCCCTTTAAATCATGTGCGCAGTTACGGTCGGCCTTTTAGAGACCATTGAAAAAACCGCCGAGTTCAGTGAAACATTTTCACCTAAAATCAAATGCAGCGCTATTTCAAATTTTATTTGATTCAACAAAATTAGAAGGGCAACGAGCACAATTAGTCTCTAACGCCGCTTTAATTGGAGGCCATGACTATGCGATAATTATTCTCGAAAGCCGAAAAAACAATGCTTTAGGTGTTTTTTTAAAAATTATATTACAATTTAGCTACCTAGAGAGTGTGCTCACGTGAATATTGGTATCTTGGTATCCAGAAACCCTCGTGTGTTATGTTTGGAGACTGTGAGGCATTTTTCTGAAGTCGTATGTCTTGTAAACTTGCTTCGAAACATTATTATCACTGACAGCTGAAGAAATGCAGGCTCGCATGTGTTCACACTCCTCGCTTCGTGATTCGCTCCCGTGGGTTCTCCTCGGCGGCTAATGCAGCAATCTCATTGGCTGGGAGTCGGTAATAAGATGCTCGGGATTCGGCACGCCCTGCGTTTTTTACACTCTCAGTGACTTTAGAAGTCTACAAACTGAACGTGCCTTTTAGAGCGCAGCTCTTAGGCGGCCGTTTCCAGGTGGAGCGGCGCCACCGTCGGCGTCAGCGTCGGCGTCGGCGTAACCGCGCGTTGCATTATGGGACGTTTCGCCGCTAGGGTTAGCGGGGAAAGTTTTTCGCTAAACTTAGCGGGAAAATGTTTCCGCTATATTTAGCGAGGAAATGTTTCCGTTAAGTTTAGCGGGAAACCTTTCTACAAAATGTAACTAGAAAACTTCCCCGCTAACTGTAGCGGGAAAATTTAGTGTGAAATTTACCGAAAATTTCCCGATAACTGGGAGGGAAGCAGAAGAGCAGGAGAAGAGGGGAGGAGGAACATACCCTCCCCTTCGTACCCATCTCTCCTCCTCCTCAAGAGCTGCGCCATAATTCGGCATTACAGACTTGTAAACATCTTTCTTTTTTTTTAGTGTTTGTTCGGGGATTAATATGTCGTACTAGCACAATTTATGCAACTTTTAAACTACTTCAATTTTACCAGACCCCTTCAAAATGAGTAGAACAACGTCCCAATAATAAAACATTGATTTTTAGGGCACTCTAAAACTCACGACAGGCTCAATGCTTTACAATAAGAAACAAAGAAAAAAACATTTTTGTTTGTGTGTAAATTTTGATTTTTCGACAGCCTTTTGTTTGAGGTTATGCGTGCCGTTTGAGAACAAACACATATTTGGAATGGTGTATTCGTATGTAAACCCCTCTTTTTGCAACAATATTGGGTACCGATATTATTCGCGACTCCAGCGACCTATAGGGGACGCCACTATCGGGCAAATATGGCGGTCGAATCCAGGTCGTGCCGTGCCATGTGCCAGCTCAACGCACAACGCTGGGGCATCAGCGAGCGGGAATTGGACTCCAAATGGTTCGCCCCGCTTTTTATTCTCCACGTTTCGAACCTCCGGCGATGTGTTGGGGTAAGCGAGCTTCCAGAGGCTTGACTTTCTTCGAGGAAACGAGGAAAGGACTGCCCACTGTCCTTCCACTGTGCTGATGAACGTTGAGAAACGCAGAATGTCTGGCTCACGCGGTTCCATAGGTCGCGTGCAGAGCAACCTGGGTCACAAGGCGATACTACGGTTACGACACAGACACCGGTAGAACTGTTCTGTCGCGCAATCCACCGACAACATGCAAACACGGAAGCCAGAAGAGACGAGCAGAAATCGCGAAAGGACCTGGTCCGGCCAGTTCAGTGTTTTCCCGCTAGGTGTCGTTCGTTTTGCTGGAGTCGCGAATACTTCGTTTCAGCTTGGGTCCAGACGCAGCCGATGCTACAAGCGCGAGCTCCGGGCTTTCAGCGTCCCTGCCAAGCACGCGCGCTCGTGCAATGCAAGCACTGTTCAGGGCCACACGCTCGCGCTTGTAGCATCGGCTGCGTCTGGACCCAAGCTGAAACGAAGTATAGACGCTTTACACACGCGCCAGAATACAGCCGCCATGGCTGACCTTCTCTTGTTTTACCGAGATACCGAGGCACTGAAATTGGTGCGGACGAGCCTCCACAAAGGCCAATGCTGGGGAGAAACACAGAATAAAATCTACGATGGCAATAACCTGGCCTGCTATGGTAATAATGAAGTGAAGTAAACAGAATAATGGGAAACAAAAACTGAAGGTCAGTTATGGCGGCGCCCATGCACAGCTGCTGCAAAGCGTCTATAGAGAAAAGAGCTGCAAGCCGGTGCCAATATTCAACGTTCACGCTTTCGGCGCGTGGTTTGCTCAATTTCTAAAGACACGAACGCGCGCGTGCTGGGCTGTGGAGGTCGCACGCTGGGCTGTGAATTTGTAAACATTGGAAAGGTGCATATGTACTATCGGGGAAAAATAATATACAAAAGAGGACTGCGTGACTCGCGGTACAGGCCGCGCCGCCTGGAAGTTGGCCTAGGGGCGAGGGTGTGTGACCTAAAGCCCCTCTATCCTGGGAAAAGTGGCGCCATTCATTGTTGTAGAAAGGCTCAAGACTAGGGTGCCTACATGTCTGTCTGCGCGCGTGTGTATGAAGGCACTCTACTCAAGACACGTGCCGCGCGCCACTTCTGGGAAGAACATGGCGTCTGCATTCTAGCTCCGTGTTGGGCTGTGCCGCCATGATCTTCCCAAGGGCTGCACGTTGCACGTGCCTCGTGCATCGACGCACCTAGCGCTACTTTTAAAACATGAAGGGGCTTTAGTGTGACCTACTCCGATGTGGTATACGCCCTTCGCTCAGCGCTTCACAAGCTGCAGCTTTGCGCCTCTTAAGGCTGAACTCCATGGAACGAATTATGTGACGAATAACTGGCGAACGCCGCCCGACAGCACGCTCGCTTTGCGCGCGACGTAGCAGCCACGGTGTTGATTGCGCGCGCAGGCAAAAGCCGCCGGGCAAAATTCGTCGGTTATTCGCAGCATATTCGTCCCATGGAGTTCGGCCTTTACAAAACTGAGCTCGGCTTTTGCACGGCGCGTGGAATCAACACAGTGGCTGCTATGTCGCGCGCAAAGCGAGCGTGCCGTCGGGCTGGCGTTCGCCAGTTATTCGTCGCATAATTCGTTCCATGGAGTTCAGCCTTTAGTGCGCTGAAAGCTACCACCGCTACGGTTGCTCGCTCGACGCGGGCGGCGCGAGGAAGCTCGCGCGCCAAGCGCTGCTGCTAACGGCGAGCTTCCTCGCGCTGCACGCGTCGAGCGAGCAACGATAGCCGGTGATAGTTTTCAGCGCACTATAGGCTGAACTCCTTCGGAGCCGAATGGAGCTGATCTCACCAAGCGTTCCGCGCGTGCGTGACGCTCGCCATGACTCTGGAGGCAGGCCGCTTAGTGCACAAGACTGGCTCGTGCCGGCTCATGCTCCACACGCGCAGAGCTCCAGCGAGGATTGTCGCACGTGCAGAAAGACTAAAGCTCCTTGATGCGTTGCGGCAGCGGTGGCGTGGTCGAACTGGCTGGTTCGATCGGTCTGTTATGCGACGGATAAGTGATCGAATGTCGCCCAACCTGGCACGCTCGCTTTGCGCGCGACACGTAGCGGCTCACTGATGCTGATGCCAAGCGCAGAGCAAAAGCGGTCGGGCGGGGATTCGTCGCTTCTTCGCGGCATATTCGTGCCATGGCCCAATGACGAAGCTTGGGAAGGCGTGCCAGGCGAAGGGCGTATGCACATCAGAGGTGGGCCACACACCCTCAGCCCCATAGGCTCACTTCCAGGCGGCGCAACCTGTACCGCGAGGCCACGCGCTCCTCTGATCGCAATTTATTTTCCCGATAGTGAAAAAGACGAAGAGGGGGCCACGCGGCTCAGCCGCGCCTCGCATGGGCTCCTGCTTCTAAGTCCGCTTTCGAATGACCAGGACCATCTACGTTCCCCAGACAGTCACCAAGGGCTTCCTAACGTCATGAGCTGTACGCTGATACCACCCAAGCGGACCTCGGAGTGACTGTTTGGACAAAATCGCCACCCACAGCTCGACCACGTCGGCAGCCATCGCTAGGCTTCGCCCCGTTAGGCATAGCCACCGACTTTCCGCCGGGGCTCCCGGCTCGCAAAGCCCAAGCCCCCACCATGTCCAACTCCGCTGACAACGCCATGGAGTTCGACGCCCAGAGCGGCCGGACACTAGCACCGCCCGGCCCCTGGCAGCAAATTCTACGCGAACGTCGCAATCTCAAGAACCCACCAGCAAACCCGCCCCGGCCCTCAGAGCCACGTCAATCTTCAAACCGTCCACCTGGCACGCCAGCACCCCGACTACCCGACTCCGACTACAAGGTCGTCTTTCGGCCGCGAACTGGACTACGAGTAGCTGCCTGGAATGACCGCCAACTCACACAGAGCTTACAACAGGCAAGCAAAATACCCGAACACATTTTCTACGCTCGAGTCACCGTGCAAATTCAAGCCTCGCAAAATTTAATCGTTGCGGGCACGCCCGAAGAAAACTGTGCGCTCGCGTTGAGCGAAATTTCCACGATCCAACTGGGGGCAGCGACCCATGAAGTTCTACCTTATCTCAAACCGCTCCCAGGAACAAGACGTGGGGTGATCCACGGTCTGGACCCAGGCACCACCACTGACCAACTCCCTCACATCCTGGCATACAACGGCGCACGTATACTACATGCCCGCATGCTGGGCAACTCCACATCGGCCGTGGTCACGTTTGAAGGGATCCATGTACCCTTCTACATCAAAGCGTACGGACTTTTCACTCGCTGCCGACCATACCGACAAACAGTGCAGTGCTGCTCCCTCTGTGGGGAGCTCGGACACAGGCAGGACGTCTGCCCAAATCCCGACACGACAATGTGCACTCAGTGCCACACAAGAGATCCCACACCAGACCACGACTGCACACCCAAGTGCCAACTCTGCGGCCTGGCCCACCCCACGGCTAGCAAGGATTGCCGCAAAAAACTGCGACCACCGCCTCCGCCACTGCGAGTCCGGGAACGAGCTCTCACCTCACAGCGGTGGCAACAACAACCCTCCTCAAATTCCCAGCCTCCTGAGCAACGACAATTCCCACCGAACCAGCCGAACCAACAACAGGTGAGCTGGTCAACCATCGTTGCTCCCCCGCCTACTGGTCATGACCAATTCCCCCTACTCCCCACCCGTTCCGCCCAAACTCTCGACCCCCGCATCCAAACCCTCCAACAAGAAAACACGCTCCTCAAACAGCAGCTAGAAGCTACGAATAAACGTACAACTACCCTCGAACAACATATCGAGCAACTTCTCATGCAAGTGGAGGTGTTACTCCAGCACCAAGTTCAACGTCCTCAAGACCCGACCCCGGAGAGGGACCCCGATGCCACACCACCCCTCACGCAAATGGAGCTGTCAGCCCAACACCAAATTCAGCGCCCTCAAGGCCCGACTCTTGATAGGGACCCCGAGGCCACACCACTTACCTCTCGCGCCCCTACGCCCGTTCCGGCAAATATTAGCCACCTTGAGCGCATCATCTACGAGATGGGTGAGCGCCTCAACAACCGCTTGATCGACCTCGATCAGCGCATTCACGCCATCGAAGAAGCAAAGCGACAGGCGCGCAAAAGGCCCAAACAGTGCACTTTACCCCGCACCTCCGGCGACACGTCCCCTCCCCTCCAAATTGACGATGACTAACCCCCTATCGTCCAAGAACTCATCCGCACCCCCACCCCCGCTGACCGTATGGCAGTGGAACTGTCGCTCGTTTCGCAACAAGAAACCATCGCTCACTCTCCTCGCCCTTCAACACTCGCCAGACCTCATCGCCCTTCAAGAAACGAATACGGACAACGTGTCGCTCCGGGGTTACACGACATATGCCACTGATCCAACATCCCGAACAGCCGTCCTTGTTCAAGCCACCCAAACGGCCCAAACGCACACTCTACCTACCACGATAGATTATACATTCGTCGAGCTCCTACCCCGTAAAAAGACAGAAGCCAGCCTGTACGTCCTTAACATCTACAGTCCTCCAACACAACCTCTCCCGGCGATCGACCGCCTTTTACGAATCGTCCGCCAACGTACCAGGGGCCACAAACTCGTGGTCCTCGGGGACTTCAATGCCCAGCATACGGCCTGGGGTTACCCCAGAAACAACAAAAAGGGTACAACCTTACACGAAGCTACTCTACAAAATCAACTCTACCTATGTAACTCCCTCCACATTCCCACTAGAATTGGCAACAGCGTCTCGCAGGATACGACCCCCGACCTGACGTTTACGTACAACATCAAACAGGCTACATGGTCGCGCCTGGACGAAACTCTGGGCAGTGACCATTACATAATACAGCTCCAAATCCCACACCAAAGGGCCAGGAGCCAAAAATTGGCACAGCACGCATCACCAATTGGAAAAATTTCCGAGAAGCTCTTCCTCTGGGTCCCATCACATTCCCTATCTGAAAAAATGTCTGTAGGCCCACTGGGATTTTCTGTGAGGCTCTGAGAGGCCTTTTAGGATATCCTGAAATGTCTGATGGGCCCTTTAGGCTCCTCTAGTAGGTCTGTGGGGTCCATCAAGATATCTTTCTGAGAGGTGTGCGTTCCTTCAGGATCGTCCTAAAAGGTCTGTGTGGCCTTTCAGGGCCGTTCTAAAGGGTCTGTGAAACCCACCAGACATTATCAGGAGGACCTCGTAGAATTCATCCCAAGACGGTAGTGCGTAAACGTGCTCTGTTCATCGGCAGACCGCTTCGGTGACGCGAGTGCGTAAACCTGTTGTCTCGCTCTTTATACCGGTTCATTCTGTAGACGCAGTTGCAAGCGAATATTGCTTTGATCGAAACTATTTGAGTGCAAACGTTGCGCACATATCGCCGCCCATCGAGAACAGACAGAAGTCTATCGAGCTAGCTTTATCGAACGATCTCGCCCCCTCGCCCCCCCCCCCCCCCCAGCCGCCCGCCCAACAAAAGTAAGCCAAGCCGGTCCGAAATGTGTGACATATGCGACGGACAGCAGACGGACTTATACGTATTGCTTATTTTTACTTACATTTCCTAGCACCGTCTGCGTGTATACAGCGTTTCAATATTTACGAATTCAAGGCCCACCAGCGCTTGGTTGTTGCTTCAGAAACGGAGCGTTGAAAATGCGATTTATTGAGAAATTGCCGGCATTTTAGCCGGCATAAGATCGCGGCTTCCAAACGTGTCTTCGGGCTGCCGAAGCAAGTCCCGGCCGCAACCCCGCACTCGCCCCCCGCACTGCCAAGATCCCTCCTTCTCTTTGGGAGAGGGGGTTTGACCACGCAGACCCAACGCAGACCACGGCATCCGGAATGTGGAGTGCCCCGAAAGCAAAGTAGTCTGCTTTTACCAGCGCCCGACTGGGAGGGGCGCCTTGAAATTAGAGTCGCTGTGACATCCCCAACATCCCCGCGTCCGGATTGGTCAATTTGCTGCCGGTGGCAACCAGTGGCAACGGTCAGAGGTCGGCGGGAAAGTCTTTGTTCCTGTTGGCTGTTGGCGCTCGGTGAGCTCGTGTGAAGGCGCTGTTTGTGCGAACGAAGTCTGTGCATTCCTGCGGCGACTTTCCTCGGCTGGTTCTTCGGAAGTTGGGCGGCACGGGGCTGTTTTCGATATCTGGGTGGTACACACGGATGGCCCTACTCACCAGGAGTCGTGCGTCCGAGAACGCAGCCACGCTGAAGGTCGGACAAGCGTCGTCGGCCTGGGATGAAGCCGCCAAGCGTTCCGGCTTCTCATTCACTCGAATGCCGCAGTGGGCCGGCAGCCACTGGAAGACATTTCTCCATCCTTGGTGCTGCAACATGATCGCCGCGTTCGCCAACTCTCTGGTGAGCGGTGGTGCACGCTCCAGGTTGGCGAGCTGGGTCAGTGCCGCCTTCGAGTCGCTCAGGATTACCAGGCGGTCAGGCGCACTCTCTGCTTCAGCCAATTCCAGTGCCCGGCGAAGCGCCGCCAGCTCGGCCGTCGCCGAGCGTGCAAAGGAGAGGCGCTTCGCTGCTCGTGCTCCGAAGTTTGTCGACACCGTGCTGCGGCTGTTACTGTGCGCGCGTCGTGGTCGACGGACTCGTCAGTGTAGCATCGCGCCCATCCCTTGAAGCGCTCTTGGTGTTTTGGGCCCGCGAGGTCGGTTTTGACGGACTCGTCCGTGTAGCATCGCGCCGATCGCGCCCATCCCTTGAAGCGCTCTTTGTGTTTCGGGCCCTCGAGGTCGACGTTGAGTTCCACTCCGAGCGGTGCATCTGTTCGGTTTTATTAGTTGAACTTCCATACGTCTCAGGAATTTACCCAGCGGCATTGTGAGTACCTCGAAATATATTTTTTTGCGACAAACAACTCTGTTGTCCTTATTTGGTCTGATCACTTGTCTGTAGCTGCTTGCGCGCAAGTTTGAGTGAACGCCCTACATACATTTTGATCCGCCGCGGCTTTCCGGAAAGCTGCATTTCTAAGGTATGTTGGCTAAGGGGTTAGGCCGAAGGGCTAAAGTCTGAAGTTTTGAAGTCTGAAGTTTTGAAGTCTGAAGATTTGATGTCTGAAGTGCTGAAGTCTGAAGTCTTAAAGTCTGAAGTCTTAAAGTCTGAAGTCTTGAAGTCTAAAGTCTTGAAGTTTGAAGTCTTGAAGGTCTAGTAGGGTCCCATAACACATCAGGGCCGAAAGGTGCTTTTTTCGATAGGGAAGCTCCCGAGGATTGGATCTACCTAGCTCCCTGAGAAGGCAGCGGGAAAACACAAAGGAACTTTCTCTTACGCAGGGACAATCGCACTGCGCCATCGACGCTACCACCTCCTCCACCTCGGGAACGCTTCCGCCACGGGCTACCTCGTGACCTTGGAGGAAAAACAAGACGAACCGCAAGCTGAAGACCTGCATTGCAAAACTAACGAGCAGAACCATAGCGGCACACCAACTCTAGCCAGCTGAACCGGACGTAGCTTTGCAACAAACTCCGAGGTAACGCTGGGGACCAGTGGCGTCACGAAGGTCAGCGGCACCCGGGGCGGTAGCCTGCCGTGCCAACCCCCCCCCGGCCGCCCGCGTGGCTCAGCCGCGGCCAGCCGCCCCCCCCCGCTCGCGCGGCCTGCCGCGGCCACCCCCTGGAGCGCCGCACCCCGGGGCGGATCCGCCCCCCCCCGCCCCCCCTTGTGACGCCGGTACTGCTGGGGACCAAGCCGAGACTTGGTACCTGCTACGCTCCCTGCTGGGGACCGGCTAGTCCAAGGCTGTCACGACCCACCAACTCCGCCGATGATTAATTCCCACAGCTCCCGGGTACACTCCAACTGATCTAGGTGAGAGAACTCAAACAACCCTGGCGGCCCCATCTCACGCCCAATCGAAGCGGGCACCAGGACCAAGCACGGGTGTGACCCCAAACCCCGAAATGGACGAGCCGTTCTCACTTGCAAGGAAATCGAGGTGGCGGTGCGTACACCGCCGCCTCAACCCGCAACACCACCCCGGGTCGAGACAAAATACCCAACAACCTACTTCGAAACCTCGATCACGCTACCTCGAAAATCTGCTGGAGCTACATCGATGAGTGCTGGCTGGCGGGGGTCCTCTGCCGCCGCAGAGGAAACACGCGGACGTCACTCTCATTCCAAAACCCGGCAAACCCCTGAACCCCAAGAATCTTCAGGCCCATCTCCCACACTTCTTGTGTTGGCAAGCTGTTCCAACACAATGGTCCACAACCACCTCTTGCCTCACATTGAAGACAAAGGATACTTCCCCGACACAATGCACGGCTTTCGCCCTCATCTGTCCACCCAAGGCATACTGCTTCAGCTCAAGGAGGAAGTGCTGGACAGCTTGAGAAAGCTACAGCAAGCGGTCGATCTTGGCCCTGGACATTAAAGGGGCACTCAGAGTGGTTTTTGAGTTCGTGTTTTGATGATGACAACCGAATCAAGACGCCCCTTAAGTATCCCTAAAAACCAAAAAAAATATAGTCATACGGGTGGAATATTTCTTTATTAAAATGTAATTGGGTGCCACCAAAACCTGGGATCCATTCGAGAACAAAACCACTCTCATTGGTCACCACTCATATATACCCCCCCCCCCCCCCCCACAGCTATCTCCGGGCAAGAGGGGGGGGGGGGGG
>JAZHYW010045624.1:0-13549 GCA_037355805.1 Ixodes ricinus
TTTAAGAAGCAGTGGTTTAAATTCTTATCTTATTCGAACGGAAAAATAAAAAGAAAGATTGTCTGTTCCACCATAGCCGGGATCACACTACTTATATATTATACAATATACAGTTTGCAAACGAGAGTCGAACTTGAGTCACTGCGAGATCGCGTGCTTCGAATGCCGCATGGAAATGAGTTGAATGAGAAACTTGGGCACGCGACAATAGATCCACGGATATTGCGGTGACTTGTGTTTGCAGACTGTCTTTTGCATGATGTATGGGCAGTGTGATCCCGGCATATCCCGGCTACGTCAAAATAAAATATAGTAACATGCAAGCGAATGGGGTTGACATAAAATCGGAGCGAGAACTACGGCCAGGGTGGAGAATAAAAATTATTCCCACTTAAATCGTGATTTAAATGAGATCGGGTTTACTAGGATGACTTAAATGAAACCTTTCCCGTAAAAATAATCCCCTCCGTGCATTATGGATACTTTTCCTAGTTAACGGCGGCACACATGACTGTACCAGAGGGAACAAAGTAGAACCTTATAAGCCAACTTTGGACTTGGATGGCAATTATGTGCAATGGAATAATGTGGGTTTCAGTGCAGGCTCAAGCATGGATGGCACACAAGGGATAGTCCTTTCGGTAAACGGAGACCAGGGGGCGCAACAGCCAGCAACGGGAAGTGGATGGAACCTCTTTACGTCAACATTTTGTCGCCTGCGCGGCTGTGCTCTGGTCGTGCAGTTTGTGCTGAGCTGCATGATTAGATAATTGGAAATTTTATACTTAACGAAAGTAAAATAATTCCGGAATTCCTAGGAATTCTACCTGATAGTATACGGCCAAAGAACACGACTGACTTGTCCGCCTCTCTGGAAACAATCCAATGCACCATTAATCACCAAATACAAGTTCGTATGCTGCAAATCATGTGATGGGCGGGACAGACTCTAAGTAATTGACATTCATAGATTTTTGTAGACTAAAGGGCCGCCCGAGCAAGACACAGCAGGATTGAATCTCGTGACGCAGCACCGGCATATGGCGTACTGTATTACACTTTAGTCCTTTTATTTATTAATTTTTTTGCGGGGAAAAAGCTTTTTTCCGCTTGCGTCCTTGGACAGAGGCATAGAGCATGCTCATCACGTGAGCGTGGACAGCCGCTCACACGCTCTGCTGGCTGTCGTCAAGTCCTCCGCTGTTCTTATTGGTGACCAATCCTCTCGAAAATAAGAAACGGGAAGGAGCGACAGCGGAGGAAAGCTGTGCTGTTTCCATGGTTGATGTCCAAACTCAAAATTGAGGGGTGGAGAGCAACATATCATTTTGTATGCCGGTGCCGTGTCGCTTTACCCCATCTGCCATGTCCTGTTTGGACGGCCTTTAATACCCTCGTTGAATGGGCTGTTTGTATTATCAGCGGCTGAATGACAAGTTTCGCTGCCATGTAGCTCTGGCCTATCGCGATTGACTCAGGTGCCGTTTGCTCAGTGCTAGTCGAGTGGGCTTGTACTGCAGGCGTATAATGTAATCAGAGGAGGAGTATCTTACCACTTTTTTAGAAACTAGGGTCTGCTTTATATGTTAATGTACTCATGTTTAAGAATCGACATTCCATTCTGTGAGGACTATATATGACGATTTGTTTTTCAAACTCACTTGTTATCAGTGCACTTGTCAACTATATTCTGCTGCAGGTTAAGGAAAGCAGGATAAGCTGCGCGCACAAAGCCCTCTACTCTTTCCACTTTATCAGGGCAAACGCTACGAGGAGGCAACCAGAGTGGAGGAAGCCAGCAGCCGTGGCGAGCAGAGAGCTTTGTGAGAAGGCCTAGGTCTGCTTTTCTTTACCTGAAACAAACTATGGTTCAATTGTCAAGATCACGCTGTTTCACGATGGGCATTAGTCAGCAAGAGAGATTCTGCCGGTGTGTTTCTCTTGATCCCCCGAGGGTATCAGACGAGATCGCTGCACCCATGCGAACAATGTGTATCGAGTTTGATCTTGATGGAACATACACGTTTTGATTACAGTTGTGAAATCATAACTACACAAGTGACTGGAGTCTTTCAAGAACCACGGCTGCGAAGGTACCGAGTGCTATTTGACGGGGAATGATTTTTTTTAACACAAGTAAGACATGGAGGAACTGAACACCTGGTGTGGAGCATGCATCAGGTGAGGACTACCTGAGGCTAGTCTCTTTTTCAGGCACACTATTCCTCTGTGGACTACATACAGGGTGGGGATATTAGACCGGAAGATACATAGGACGATTTTATTTAGGTCACAGTAGAGAAAAATGTACCCTCGTGCTGGAGTGCTAAATCCTATGCGTGCTTTTAAGTAGTGGTAATGAATGTAGAGAAGTGCAGTGGCGTTTCCGACGGACGATGCAAGGAACATTTTAGAGAAGTTCCATCGAAGCTTTCTATTACAGTTTATACTACCAGCGCACCTGTCGACGTGTGCCTTCTGCCTCAAGAGACAGAGATCTCCTTCGCACTTGAATTTGCAACCTGTCTTACCGAATGTAATGTAGATTGCCAATTAAAAAGATCACAATATTTTGCATAGATTCTAATTGCGATCCTCCCTCACAGTTACCATAAATGCTACAAGACAGGTAAGGCTCCTGGTTGTTTCGTGAGAAAGCAAGAATTTTATGTCCTGTTGTTCCCGCAAAGCATTGGTGATTAATACTGATTACCACAAAAGGGGGCGGGGGACATTTTTGTTTGATTATGAGGTGCCTGTTGCATGGAACATACACTGATGCCTTCCACGCAGTTCATCTTGTGTATATTTATTAACTGGTGTTTTCTGCCCCAAGCCAAAAGACAACAATCTCTGCAGACGCGAGTTACATTGACGCTTTGTACTGCAGCTATATTTGTTTGCATCTCTATTCGCGTGTTTCTTGTCTCCCGAATTTTCCGGTGGATTTTTACCTTCGCCGACGTAACGTACCACCTCCTAGGTTCAGACTTCTTGTCGCACCTCGACCTAGACGTCAGCGTGCACCACCGATGTCTCATTGACAATAGATTCGTCTTGTTGTAAATGGTGTAGCCACAAACCAGATTTCCCTTGGCACCAGAAACATCCCCCCAGCTTCAGGATTTCCAGACACCCTCGGCGCATTCCTTGAAATTACAAAGACCTCCAACATGGCAGAGCCACCGTCACACGGGGTGACGCACCACATCATGACCTCCGGCCCGCCTACCTTTGCACGCCTTCGACGCCTGTCTGGCGAACGTCTCAGGATAGCACGCCAAGAGTTCGAGCATATGCTCGAATTAGGCATCATCCGGCCATCCATTGGGCAACGCCTCTACACATGGTGCCCAAGAAAGATCCGGGCGACTGGAGGCTCTGAAGGAATTACCGGGCACTGAACTCACAAACCCAACCTGAGTGGTACCCACTACCCCATATCCATGAGCTTACCGAACATCTTGCTGGAACGTCCATATGCAGCAAGACCGATTTAGTCAAGCCGTACCATCACATTCCAATCCAGCGCGGAGGACATCCCGAAGACGGTTATCACTACTCCTGTCGGCCTATTCGAGTACAACCGAATGCCTTTTGGGTTGCGAAATTCCGCCCAGACATTTCAGAGGTTCATCCACGAGGTTCTATGTGGCTTACCTTTCATTGTTGCTTACGTGGATGACCTTTTCGTGGCGAGCAAGTCACACGGAGAACACAACACACACCTGCTCTTGCTGTTTGAACGACTCCGCGACTACGGTCTCACCATTAATGTGACGAAGTGCGTTTATGGCGTGACATCGTTAGATTTTTTGGGGCACCGCATCACAACCGCGGGCATCGAACCCCTTCATTCCAAGGCGCAAGTCATTCGAGACTACCCGCAACCGCAATCTCTACGCAAGCTGCGGGAGTTCCTAGGGCTCATCAACCTTCACCGGCGCTTCATTGCACACTGCGCACAAACCATCAAGCCCCTTACCGACTTGCTCCGCGGTCCCAAGAAATCTTCGACACCACTACCATGGACGCCAGATGCAGAGGTTGCCTTCACCACGGTCAAGAATGCCTTGGCCGAGGCTACACTCCTCGTGCACCCTATGCGAAACGCTCCAACGCGTGTCATGGTCGACGCGTCCGATGTCGCTCTAGGAGCAGTGCTTCAACAATACGGCGAAAATCAGTGGCCCCCACTGGGTTTCTTTTCACAAAAACTCAACCCAGCCGAAACACGGTATAGCACGTTTGGACGTGAGCTATTCGCAATGTTACGCGTATCCTCCACATTTCTTCAACTACAGCCCGTCAGATTACCACTGGCCACCTGCGATATCATCTGCGATGTATCTACTTCCCCACCACGAACCTGCATTCCAGAAAAATTTCGGCAAGCTTTCTTCCACATCATCCATGACCTAAATCATCCGGGTATCCGTGCTACGCAGCGTCTCGTTATGTCACGGTACGTCTGGCCCCGAATGAACTCTGACATCCGTCTGTCGACGAAAACATGCAACAAATGCCAACGCTCCAAAGTGTTTCGCCACACAAAAACACCAACGCACGCATTTCGCCCACCGGACGCCTGATTCGACCATGCACACATTGACATAGTAGGCCCCCTACCATCATCAGACAGATTTCGATACATACTGACATGTGTGGACAGACTGACACGATGCCCAGAGGCCGTTCCGCTCACCGACATCACAGCTGAAACAGTCGCTCACGCCTTCATCTCGAACTGGATCGCGTGTTTCGGCTGTTCGTCGACCATCACAACCGACCGCGGCCGACAGTTCCAATGCGCCTTCTTCACATCCTTCACCAAGATATTGGGTGTCAGACACGTGCACACAACAGCCTATCATCCCGCTGCAAATGGTAGGGTTGAAAGGCTTCATCGACAGCTCAAAGCAGCGCTGACGACAAAAGAAGATCGAACCCATTGAGTTAATCACCTTCCGCTTGTCCTTCTTGGAATTCGGGCCAGTTTCAAAGCCGACATCGACTGCACCTCAGCCGAACTCGTTTATGGAACCACACTTCTATTACCTGGAGAATTTCTAACCTGCATACCCTCTGAACCAACGGACATCCCATCATACCTTCAGGACATAAAATTTTTTTCAATTTCCTGCGTTCAGTCTCACCTAGACACTCAAAGTCTCGGCGCATATTTATTAGTGACGATCTCAATACATGCAAACATATATTCGTAAGAAGAGACGCAGTACGACCACCTCTCACGCCACTGTATGATGGTTCATTTTTGGTACTTCCTGAACGGAGAAGACCTGCATTATCAATATGAACGGCGCCACAAAGTCATCACGCTAAACAGAGTCAAACCAGCATACTCGGCCTCTACTGTGACTGCCCTGTCATCATGCCCGTTGCGCCACGTACTGTACCAAACACCACCACCACCACCACCACCTTCCCTCAGCCCCCCCCCCCCCCGAAAAAAGCGTTACGTGGAGCTCAACAAAACTTTCTGCTCCGCGCAATGAGGGGGATTCTGTAGAGTCTTTTTATTTATTTAATATGCCCTTTCAGGCATTGTATGGAGGGAGTACACGTTTGTTTGACAAAAATATTAAAACAATAACTTTCATACATATTTGCTTAAAGACAAGAAACAATGCGAATATTGCCGCGCGCGCACCTTGCTAAGTAGGCAGCGCGCGCGTGGCCCAACGGTTATAGCGCCTGCCTCCCACGCGAAAAGCCAGGGTTCGATTCCTGGCCGCGGGGACGCCTTTTTGTTGACATCTAATGTAACGTTCTGGTAAATTCGAGAACTCTGTTGCATGTTCGAGGTTAGAATGTTCTGCAGTTTGATACTTTAGACCCATGTTACGGATAAAAAAACAGGACGCGGGATGGCCAAAAAAACGCGTTTTTCGTGTAAGGCTCGTCAAATTATGAGGCGCTGGAGAAATGCAGCATTCTGCGTTAAGTCCTTATTTCGAACTCTTTTTGTTCGCCTTCCGCCCATTGAAAAGCATGCGGGAAGGGCCTTAGAACGCACCTGGTATCGCTGCGCCGCAGCGTTCTTCCGCAACATATAGTTCGTCTGCGTTCCTCGCCGTCACCATGGCAACGAACGCCGAATGAATGGAAGCACGCACGGTACCGCCGCGTGAAGCCAGCAACAGCTGACGCCATTTTACGAACACCGTCTGCTAGCCAAAGCCGAACGCGCCGCCTCCGCCGCCGCGCCGCAAGCAAAGACGACGAAGCTGAGACACGCCGACGGCGATCGAGCAAGCAACAACACCGCGGGACGACTGCAACGTCGGCATTTATTGGGATCAAAGGCCGCTTCGCCGGTGCGCCGCTAGCAAAGACGACGAAGCTGAGGCACGCCAACGGCGAATAGGCGAGCAACAGCACCGCGGGACGACTGCAATGGCGGCATTTATTGGGATCAAAGGCGCGAAATAAGCAAGAACAATTTTTATTTGAATCATAACACGCGATATCCAAGTTGGGGACCACATACCTTTGCTGGGTCTTTCCTGTGAACTTTTTACAGAGACACGGGGTGCCGCGTACAGAACACAGCTCCGTTTGCAAAATATGGGGGCCCTGAAAAGGGCCGTTTAGACCGCTACCAGAACCTATAACTGACGTAACGAGTACTTGACAAGCGGTTGGCGCATAAGTCGTCTTTATGCACGCAGGCGGGCGACGGGCTCAGCGCAGCGGATCACTCGAAGTCACCGGGGCCGTCAGAACCATCGCCCTGTCTGCGTCGGGGATCTAGATTTTGGCGGCCACGGCGACGAACGACTGGAATCTATCAGTGTTTCCGCGCGCCTTGTCTCTCCTCCAAAACATGAATTTTGCAAGGTGACTGGGACCAGTGAAATGGTGGCTCTCGCGCCGTCCAGATGGAAGAGAGTTTTTGACGTGGGCCCAGGTGCAATCCACCGTATTTGTGTGCGCACCAGTGTTCGCGTGGACAAATATAGCTTGTGGTTGACGGTGAGGTGCGTGAAGCGAGCGTCATCTGCAAGCTTGCGATAGCCAGCCGAACAGTCAGTGATTATTCTTGTTCCAGGGCGGACCCACTCGGCTATTAGCCCTTGCAGTGATTTTAGCGTCACAGGTCTCCACGGGAACAAGAAAGCAGCACCCGCTACAACGCTCCACACCGCCGAAAACCCACTGGCCAGGCCTTAAGTTAAATACCCGCGATGGTACTTTCGCCGACCGAACATACTCTCGTCTAATTCTACAGTCACGCCTTCGCCACCAATCATGCCTGAATGCTTAAAGACGGCATTTGCCACAACCTCCCGACAAAGGCTCGCCCAATCAGTTATTGTCTTACTTGCGATATCAGACTCCCGCTGAATGACGGCGCACGGTAGGTTCTGGCACCGGAGGATGCTTTTCATGAGTTGGAGAAGCGTCAGGTGCGATCCTTCGAAAAAGGAACCGCTCCGTACCGAGACCTGGCCCCGGCACTGAACTTTGACCGGCTTCCTCTTGTACACCGCACGAGTCATCCACACACCGCACCCGCACGTGTAGCCATCCGCAGATCTGTCGCGGACTTGCAGCTTGTCATCGCAGCTTCGCACTCTGGACACGCACGAAAACCCAGGAGCCAGGAGCAGGCCCATGCGCTGAAGCAAATTAATTGCTTCAAGATGATCTTTCATGGCGTCATGAAGACGGCTCAAGTTGAACGCCATGGCAATGCGACGCTCGCCTCTGGAAGAATAAAGCGCCGAGGGGAAACTGGGGAAACTGCGCGCTTCTTTGCATTTATTATTTTTATTTGATCCGCCATTTTATACCTCGTGACACAATTCCAACAAACTCATTGGTTGATCGGTCGGACCACACCATCGCGTGACAAAACAAACGCCAAACGTATGTCCACAGACGGCATCGTCACAGAGAAGGGAGCAGTCGAACCCAACAACAAAATAAAGTAACAAAGTGAATAAAAAGAAAAAAATAAGAAGAGAGCCGTTGGATTTTCGGACGGCGTCTTCTTTGATGAGAGGGGGAGCGGCCGTTCTGCTCTGGCTGCTCGAAATGTTCGTTTTTTTTATTTTTTTATTTTTTTATTTAGAGGGTGCCACGAACTTTACTTGAAGCTGACAACGCGTTGGAACGTAGAGAGTCTTGGCGTCTGAATTCGACGTGGTAGAAAAGAAAAGAAAATAACGACCGTCATGACGCCGCCGACGACCGTTAGGCCATTTATTTTGTTTCTTTAGATTTTTTATCGCGGCGACTACTTCACCGTGCTTCGGACTCTCCAGCGGAGATTCGGCAGTTTCTAATAATTATTATTATTGTCGTTTGAAGGGCACTCTTTCTATGCTGCTTCGTTCCTGACGCCGTAAAAATATTCTTTCTGTTTAGATTATAGGCGCGAAAAATCCACACTGACTAGGGCCTGAGTAACAGCACCCAGATGTTGGCCTAGACTCTGCATTACTCAGGCCACACTAGTCCGTGTGGATTTTTCGCGCCTACACTCTGAAAATAAAGAATGGCATACACACACATCACACGCTCACGGACTCAAAGTTGGTCCAAAAGTTCAGTGTCCCCGACGTGTTTTTGTAGCGCTTTAAAAACGATACACTGATACCGCCAAGTGTTCTCCGGCCCAGGATTTTGGTGACATTAAATGGTCTACGGTCCAGCACTTGCAGCGTTCTTCTCATGTCTTCTCGTTGGGTGCTGTATTTCACCCATGCACACAAAAGATGCTAATAACAAAGCTAAATAATTTGGCTAATTAATTATTGGGCTAATTTTATTGCTCTAATTGTATCCACAAACCAATCCGACCTTGAACTAAACTTTTTATTTTTTTATACGTGGCGCTAACTTTTCCCGCCCATATTTTTATGGCGTCAGGAACGAACACGAAGCAGCAAAGAAAGAGTGCCTTTCAAACGACGATAATAATAATTATTAAAAACTGCCGGACCTCCGCCGGAAAATCTGAGGCACGGTGGAATAGTGGTCGCGATAACAATCTAAAGAAACAAAATAAATAGCCTAACGGTCGTCGGCGGCGGTCTTGCAGTACGGCATACATTGTGCATTCTTACTTTTATTTTCATTTAGACTACGTCGAATTTTGACGCCAAGACTCCCTCCCTCCTTCGTTCCAACGCGTTGTTTGTTATTGAATTAACAAATCAGCTTCAAATAAGGGTCGTGGCATCCTCTAGGGAAAAGAAACAAAAAAGAAAACAAACAAGGAACATTGCGAGCAACACTCTCATCAAAGCACACGCCGCCCGAGAACGGCTTCCTTTTTATTTTTTATTTTTATTTTTATTCACTTTGTTTCTTTAGTTTGTTTGGTCTGACTGTTGTCTTAGTTTGTTTGGTCTGACTGTTGTCTTGTCTGACTGTTGTCTTGTTGAACTCTTGCAGTCTCCGACTGCAAGAGTTCAACATGACTGTGGTCTACAAGTCAGGCCGCAAGCACAGCGACGCCGACTGCCTGTCCAGAGCCCCCGTCGAAACCCCTTCCGGCTGCAGCGACGACAGTGACGACGAGTGCTTCCTAGGAGCAGTCAAAACCGACGAGGTGGCACGACGTCAACGGGACGATCCTGAGCTGCGATCATTAATCGAGCACCTGGAAGGAGGCGGGAGTACCGTGCCCCGTGTTTTCTCACGAACCCTGCCGACTTTCGCCATTCGAAAGGGTGTGCTCTACAAAGAGAACTTCGGAAACAACAACTCGCCGTGGCTACTGGTAATCCCGGCCGACCTTCGAGAGGAGATTTTTCAAGCATGTCATGACGACCCGACGTCCGGACACCTTGGTTACAGCCGGACACTGGCCCGTATTCGTGAAAAGTATTACTGGCCAAAGCTCCCCAAAACCGTCCACCTCTACACCCGATCCTGCCACGAGTGCCAGCGACGCAAGAAACCGCCGACGAAGCCGGCAGGTCTCCTGCAGCCGATTCCTCCGCCAACTACACCGTTCCAGCAGATCGGAATGGATCTACTTGGTCCTTTTCCGCCGTCGACCCTGGGAAACCGGTGGATAATCGTCGCCACAGATTATCTCACGCGGTACGCAGAAACGAAAGCCCTTCCTTCAGGGACGGCTGTTGAAGTCGCCAAGTTTTTCATCGAATCCATCGTCCTCCGGCACGGCGCTCCCGAAGTTCTGATTACAGATCGCGGATCATCGTTCATGGCACAGCTGACCCAAGAAATCCTCCGGCTCAGTCACACCAGCCATCGTCGTACTACTGCGTACCACCCACAGACCAACGGGCTGACGGAGCGACTCAACAAGACAATCGCCGACATGATTTCTATGTACGTCGACGTAGAGCACAAGACGTGGGACGAGGTGTTGCCCTACGTCACGTTCGCCTACAATACGGCGGTGCAAGAGACCACAGGATTCACACCTTTCCAGCTGGTACATGGTCGGAAGGTAACGACCATGCTGGACGCGATGCTGCCCCATGAGCCCGCTGACAATGAAAGCGACGACGCCCAGGTGGTTGCTCAACGGGCCGAAGAAGTCCGCCAGCTCGCCCGACTCCTGATCCAAGACCAGCAACGCGCCGACGCGGGCCGCTACAACCTTCGTCGCAGGGACGTCCAATTCCAGCCCGGAGACAGGGTGTGGGTGTGGACGCCCATCCGTCGCCGCGGCCTTAGTGAGAAACTGCTGAAACGGTACTTTGGACCGTACAAGGTACTTCGTCGCCTCGGGGAGCTGAACTACGAGGTGATGCCCGACGGAACACGAACATCGTCACGCCGCCCACCACGACCTGAGGTCGTCCACGTCGTGCGCCTGAAGCCGTACTACGCTCGATAGGACTGTGGACTTTATGTGCTCCAAAGGACTCTTGTTTATCGTTCTTTTTATTTGTTAGTTTTGTGCGAATCAAGGCGATGCACTCTTTGGATACTTCACGCACTTTTCTTCTAGATATCTATGTATCTATCTATCTATATACCTATGTCATATCTTGCTATCTAACCTCTTACGCCGCGGGTCGATAAATAAATAAAAAACGACCGGCGCCGGCTGGGATTCGAACCGTTGACCGTTAGATCAGCAGGCAGACGCGCTAACCACAGAGCTATGAAGGCAGTCATTCGACGCACTCTAAACGGTTGTTTATATCTTTACCATAGGACGCTGCTACATCGCTGTCACAGCTACGGTGTGCGCGCGTTCCATGCACGAGGCTAGCTCACCCTCTCGTGACGCTGACCGCTCCTCTAGCTCACCCTCTCCCGCGCTCGGGAGAGCGGCGTGCTCAGCGTCTCACGAGAGCGGAATGAGCCCTCGTGCATGGAACGCGCGCGCACCGGTAGCTGTGACAGCGCTGTAAGCGCGTCCTATGGTAAAGATATAAACAACCGTTTAGAGTACCGCTGGTTGAGACTAGCTGAGACGCCAGAAAGTCTGGTCGGTACCATTTTGAGTGTTTGTGCGTATGGCGCGTGCTTTGCTCGCCTTCCTAAGTGACACAAACGCACGTGCTGGGCTGCGGAGATCGTGCGCAGGGCTGTGAAAGCGTCAACAAATTTAGAATCGCCTCAAGAGTGGGCTGGCGTATCTGAGAGTGTGCCGGCCACCTGACGAACGCGCATAACTCCGCACCGTTTGATGCTATTCGCATTAACGTAGATAATCATTCCCAAAGGATGGGTTCTGCTGATTTTTTGTATTTTGTTTTGCTTTTGTGCTGCATCGAGGCGATGCACTTTTTAAAGGGGAGTAATGCCGCGCGCTCACCTTGCTAAGTAGGCAGCGCGCGCGTGGCCTAACGGTTATAGCGCCTGCCTCCCACGCGAAAAGCCAGGGTTCGATTCCTGGCCGCGGGGACGCCTTTTTGTTGACATCTAATGTAATGTTCTGGTAAATTCGAGAACTCTGTTGCATGTTCGAGGTTAGAATGTTCTATGCGCGAACCTTCTACGCCGATTGTTCGAGAAGCCCACGCGTGTACAAAGGGGCTCCGCGTGGCGAGCGGCAGTCAGTTTCGCCCCAGCGTTCGACTCTGCTCTTTCGCCGACTTCGACGCCCGCGACGCTCTGCTGTTATCTTTTGTTTCCTTCTTTATGTTTGGGCACAAGTTCGCCCGATTAAACGTTTAGTTTACTCAGTTATTCACCGCCTCATCACTTGTCATTCGTGACAATATACCCACTCAAGAAAAAGTACACTCGTACACAAACAAAAATAATGCAGCCACACCCACTCAAAAAGAAGAACACTCAGCAGGCTGAACTCCATGGGACGAATATGCTGCGAATAACCGACGAATTTTGGCCGGCGGCATTTGCTCTGCGCGTGGAATCAACACAGTGGCTGCTACGTCGCGCGCAAAACGAGCGTGCTGTCGGGCGGCGTTCGCCAGTTATTCGTCGCATAATTCGCTCCATGGAGTTCAGCCTTTACACAAACAGAGCATCGTGTCAGCCACGATCTTGTGGGCTGAAATCAACACCGCGCCGGCAGCTGCGCTCCGCAAGCTCGAGCTCCGACGATTACTGGAAGGTTAGACAGACAGGGTTTAGCAGCTCGGCCTACCAGGCCGCAAATCCAGCAACTCTTAATACCTGCCTCACTCAAAGAATTACACCATCTTCCCGAGGGGAACCATGGGGTGATGCGTGAGCACTCGTGTTGGTTCCAAGGAAAGAGTCAGTTGCGTGCTGACGTCGAGAGATGGCGCCACCGACTGCCCTAGCGTGACCCCTACGCGAGCCTTCGTCGCGGCTCGCGGCAGAGAAACTTGGAACGCTCGCCGCTCGCCGTTTATTTTTTTTTCACACTTGAAGGAGAGGAGACTAGAGGAGGAGAGTTGCGCGTGCGCGCGCGGTGTGAGTACAATCGAACGCACGCGCAGTGCACGCAGCGGTCGGTAGAGAGAGACAAAGCGGAGAGAGTAACGCGCAGCTGTTGGAGAGAGGGAAGGAGGAGAGTTGCGCGTGCGTAGTGTGGGTGCGGACTACGACGCCGCGGGACATAGACCCGAGCAAGATGCTCCGCATCTAAAAGAAATCCTTCGTGCTCTTAATTAAAAGAATGAGCGCAAGCCACAGAATCGAGCACAACGAGGCGCGTGTTGCTCGTGCAGACTCTCGCTCTGGCTCGCTCAGAGGATCTCGGGAGCCGGTGCGACAAAAATAAAAAGAGAGAGATGTTCTTTGGACTATACTCTGTTTTATACTTATACTTCGTTTCAGCTTGGGTCCAGACGCAGGCGATGCTACAAGCGCGAGGCTCCGGCTTAAAGGTCCCCGCCAACAGCATGCGCGCTCGTCGCACGTGCTAGCACTGTTCAGGGCCACACGCTCGCGCTCGCAGCATCGGCCGCGTCTGGACCCAAGCTGAAACGAGAGTACGCAAGGTGCAACGCTACCAAAGCTACTGGCGCGAGCCGGAAAGGCTGATCTGGCTGATCATTTGCACGCGCTCTCGCGCAAACAAAACCATAGATGAAGCCACGCACTCGCGCCAGTAGCTTTGACAGCGTTGCACGCTAAGTATAAACAGAGTATA
>JAZHYW010045629.1:0-28411 GCA_037355805.1 Ixodes ricinus
CCCTGACCTTTCCGAGGAGGTGCTCGTTGGTGCTCTTGGCGATGACCCGGGTGAAGATCATGCCCGGCATGATGATGCAGATGAGGGTGCCTATGGTGGAGCCCGTCAGGCCCAGCACCACCTCAATGTCCGGCACCAGCACCGCCGTGGCCAGCGTCGTGCCCACCAGCAGAACCGTCAGCGCCCGGGACTGGCTGTCCGGGATGTAGTCGTACGCCGGGTCGTGGAATTTGCTGCCCTGAGGGAGAAGACCACCGCAACGACAGCCGTGTTCGCTCATACTTTTGGACGGAACTTCATGACCAACCGCCAGGATTGCGACATCTGACGGCGTGACACGTAGGGTCCTGTGACGTCGTTTGTGGCCACTCTGGGAACACTTTCTTGACGCATGGGCGGTATAGGATGCAAAACACACGGAGTCGCTGAATGCGTTCCAGCCACCGTAATTGTTGCGCAACCGCTCTGAGTCCTTCCAAAAACGTGCGGACTGTCTGGAGAGTGAAACAAGGCGCAAAGCTGCGTGACGGGCCGGTCTTTTATGTATCCCTTTTGCGGCGTACTACTGAAGATCGGGGTGACCCGAGCGAGAGCGGCATACGATAAGAAGAACGCCTTAGGGTAGACGCGTGTCCTTACACTAAACAATAAAAAATATCTAACGTAATGCAAGATACAGCAAAGAAAAAAAACGTTAGGAATAAAACGACTCAATGGGCCATAACTAGGATTCCGTGCTTTCGGAGCTTATTGTACGTCAAATTCTGAGGATTTTTTTCGGAGTTTGTTTGCTTGCCACAAATTCACTTTATTTTTATTTGATTCCCGATTCTCCGAAATTCGGAGTTTAAATTTGCAGTGTTCCCTATATTTAAAACAAAATAATATCCAAGTGTAAATGCGAGCCAGATAAAAAAAAAGTACTTGTATCAATTAATATTTTTTTCAGCTGGATTTAGCGTTGGTGCCATTACTACCTGGCAATACTAATTTGTCCCACGACAAAAGTTGCACATGAGTGTTGCTTCGATAAACGTCGACACCTCCAAATCAATAAACTCCCGGAGGTAGTTGCTGGGAAGCTCATACTCATCAGCGTCTGTGCGAGGTGAAGTGATGATGGATGTAATAGAGAAGCTTCAACTGCCCCCCTCTTCCTCATTTTATGCAACCTCTGTGGTCCATAGTTTTTACTGTTACAAAAACATAACCTCTCCTTCCTCTAAGAGGCACGAGTAGTGTGGCCCAAACTGGAAACCATAACTGTGGCTTTCGCTGCGACCCCAAAAGTACAATGACCTGCTGTCCTGAATGAACCTTACGAGATAAGCGGTACGATCCCTTTTGTCAATGGTCCGAGATTTGAAAGATAACCAAGATGGCATTTTTTCAGGACCATTGACACTGTGCGCTGATCAAACTTAATTGTAGCATACCGTCTTTTTTTTCTTTTTTTTTTTTGTGTGTGTCTGTGTGGGGGGGGCATTAGTACATCAAAATTCAGTTTCTGTCGGATAAATCTATGCGTCGTCGTCCTCCCCTTGGACATATCATCTCATAATCATCATCACTAGACGTGGCACCGCGGGCCTCCTTGAGTACGGGCTGTCGCCTATCCGCGGTGCCACGGCTCTCCTGAGCCAATAAAGATTATTATTATTATTATTATTATTAAATCCGAATTGACCAAAAGTTGACCGGTGTGTGTTTTTCAGCGTTTTTCAGATTTATCAGAAAGAACCCTAGCCATAACAAACACCAATATGCCAAAAGACGAACAGAAGCTGCATATAGAACAGGTGCCAACTAGCAACTTAAGTTTTAATGCAAAGATAAAAAAAAACTAAACAAATATGTTTTAACCTGCGTTCAAACTTGTTTTAATGAAAAAAAGGGAAACAAAAGTGACAATAACTATGCTTGTAAAGCATGCATCATGAACTCTAGCCTCGATATAAATCGTCAGCACAAGAAACAAGTACAGTTGCAACAAAAATCCTGTCAAACATCTGTGGCAGCTTTTCGTGCAGATGCTCCGTTGTAACCTTGAACTTTGACGACAAAAAGGGTAAGGGCCTAAGTGCTAAACAGCTTCAAAGAACTGACACTCCGTCCACCATCACCGCCACAAGACCGACTCGACGCCAGGCCCGAGCTCGAAGCCTCACCAGCATTCGTGACGGCACACTTCCGAACATCAACATTTGAGGCATGCAAAGAAACACGGCGGACAAACGTTTGCCCATGACTCTGCACAACGTACGTTAGATGCGGAAGAAACACCCGAAAACAAAAAGTTGCATGCTCGACGTCACATTCCCCAACACAAGCATATGCCCCGCAGACAGCAACCCCTCACGCCAAATGACCCATGGACGCAGTCTCAACGACCTTTGTGAACTTGCCTGCTCGATCGCCGTGGAGGCGTCGGAATTGAGTTCGGGGTCATTGGTTGACCGGACGGCAATCCCCGTATTACTGTCTACCTGCGCACGGCATGGGTCGTCAACGTCTACACCCGGTTTTATTTGACGAATTCCCGCGGCGTTACTGTTTCTCGCACAAAAAGCGCTTCTTGCCAGTCACCCGAGTGCCGTGACTATGCGTCGTGCAACTAGAGGTGTGGCACACTGGTGACATTTTATAGCAGTCCGTCATGCAGCGTTACAGCGACAATGGGGGATTTGCGAAACTGCCTGCCATTTCATTTTAGAGAGTGCGGGTGTTCCAAGGGCCACAAAAATTGTCCCTCCAACGAAGCGCGCCACGACAGTGGCGTCACAAGGGGGGCGGGGGGGGGCGGACCGCCCCAGGTGCAGGGCTCAGGGGGTGTCGCGGCGGGCCACGAGAGCGGGGGGGGGGAGTCGCGGCGGGCCACGCGAGTGCTGGGGGGGGGGTGTCGCGGTGGGTTACGAGGAGGCTATGGTTACGCGAGAGCGGGGGGGGTGTCGCGGTGGGCTACACGCCCGGGTGCCGCTGACCCTCGTGACGCCACTGGCGCACGACCAACTTTTGTGGCCCTCCAAAGTGTCATGCACTTCCAAGTGCGGGGCTAAACATCCGTGCGTGCTAATAGATGCGCGCTATGGGAGGTGTGCACTTATGTAGTAGCAGAGAGTTCGGAAGCGCACAACATGATACCGGCATTTCATTACAGCGGCGGTACGTTTGTGCTACGTGAGCGACGTAATGGTACTGCATGCCATTCGAGACACAGTTGCAACTGCTGAAGTGACGTATGTAATTCACTCCCTCGCTGCAGACAGATGCAATACCATGCCAGAAATATATCTGCATTGCATAGTTTGCGCCTTAAGTTGGTTACTAACCAAAATACTGCCCTCATAGAAATACAGATTGTCCCTCTCTATTGCTCGGACTCTCTGCAACCGTTTGTGTCATGTTCCACTCTTCGGAGGAGAAGGGACTTGACCCCTTGGGAAAGAAGACACAGAAAAGGGGACTGTGGGGGTAGGAGGGAATGAGCAAAGTGGAATGTGCATATCTCAGCAGTGAACTGGACAGATTTCCCCTTTCTTGCGCTGCTATTGCTTTGAAATGTCAACTGGAAATTTGGTGTAATGTGTATGGATATGAAATAGCTAATAGCTGCGTCAATGTTTTTTTCGTCTGTTTTTTAACTTATCCGTGTACAATACCAGATCATCCTTAATTTATTCACTTTTTATTCACTTTTTTTTATCTCCAATACCTCGAGCCGCTTTATGTACGAGGCACTGTATGAGGAGGGATACAATGGTTATTGTAACAAAGAATACGGTTAGTAATAAAGCACTTCAAACAGATTCCCACACTAGCGATTACTTATGACCAGGTGCCTTAAAACCTCTTGGGTTTTATTGGGGGCCATCTGTTGGGGATCCGTACAACACTTGGCATTCACATACATGTATATATTTTTTTTTGTTCTGTCACTTTTTGAAATGCAGTTCCAGGGTCACGTCTTGATGGTGCCGGCGTGAAAGTGGGTTCTCTCGTAAGAGATTGCAAGAACTCGGTCCTAAGCAAATGCAAGTGTGCGAACGGGCCTCTGGAGTTGCGACTATCCGTTCAGGAGAGTAGAACGATAGCCGAGGAGTAAAGAAAAGTGAGCTCGTTAAACGCAGAACTGGACACCAGTTACGCGCCACACGAATGCGAAGCACTGGTTGCGAGTGCCGGTCGGCTCGGGTGAGGGACAGGTCCTGCGGTCCCCCTCGTTCACTCACCCTCTTGAAGAGCAGAGAGTGTAGGCTGGTGCGGCAAGGGAAGAGGCAGAGGGGAAAGCTGACCACCAGGGTGGCCACAAAGCCCAGCTTGACCGCCTCCGAGGCCAGCGAGGTGCCCACCCGCACCAGGATGTTTCCCGGGATGGGGCCCCGCCGCAGAAGGCCACGTACCCAAAGAAGCCCATCTGGGCCCCGGGAAGACACGACGGGATGGAAAGAAAAAACAGAGAGATCACGCTGACAAAGACCAGGGAGCATAGAATGTGTCCTGCCACAAACCACACTCTTTCGTTTTTCCCTTCCCTCTCCCGAATTCATTCCTCACCCTCCAACAGTGCCCCTCTTCTCCTTCCCTCCTCCCTATCTCACCCTCCCATGGTGTTTTGCTCAATAAATTTAAGAGGGAAGCTGAAAAGACGCTGAGGTCACGCGACGTGGGCTCGTGCGACATCAATTTCTCCGCTAAATTTGGCGGGGAAACTGGATCTGTATAATGTCAGAGTGAGAACAGCATCTTTCCAACAAGGCGTAGAAGCATTGTTGAAGGCAGGAAGCATTGTCAAAGGTCACCTTGTCAGTGACTGCAAAGAAGCTTCATTGTGCTTCTCTTATTCTAGAAAGAAATATTGAGTCTATACTTCGTTTCAGCTTAAGTCCAGATTCAGCTGGCCTAACGAGCTAATGGAACCAATCAAGCAGCACCAAAACTGCAAGTCACTGGGCCTTTTCTGTTTATAATTGGTTCAGCTATAACAGAACATGTACAGAAACATGGCCACCACCATGATGGTGCGCTTTTGACACAGTCTCATTGATCCTGTGGGCTCATAGTGTTGGCCGTGTCGGGACTTAAGGTGAAACAAAGTATAGGCTGTTATGGGGCAATATATGACCTTTTCCTGCCAAACATAGTGGATGGTGGCCACGAGATACCAACCCCATCACGTGACATTGTGATGCGGCATTGTGGAGTCGGGCGAATTATTTCCATAAAAACTGAACATGGTTAAAACGCGCACAAAGAGACGAGGACAAATATTTTACAGGGCCTTCCCCTGTAAAGTATTGTGCTTCATCTTTCTTTTCTTTACTTAATATACTAGAGTTGTGAGTGCGCGCTTGTCTGTGTTCTGTGTTCCTTCCCTGTTTGTCCTCGTCTCTTTGTGCGCGTTTTAACCATGTTCAACGTTTACCAACTCGCCCAGCTTACTACTCTTCCATAAAAACTCGTTGCGATGCTCTAGGCCGGGGGAGGCCAGACAAACATACTCGTAGAGCCATAAAAAGGAACCGTTTTAAGTGAAGAGCCACAGAAAAAATAGGGTGTGGCACTTTCTTAAAAGATGCTTCTTCTCAGTTGGTGGCCACGGCCAATTCACTCATAAAGCGGCTGTTCGGCAAGTTTCTTTATTGTGAATCCCCGTTCGTAAAACAAGGACCATGTCCGATGTGTGTATGATGCACAAAGCTGACAAAACACAACGCCGAGAAAATATGAAGAGAAGGAGACGAGGGCGAGCGAGGACGTCGGAACCGCCGAGGCTCTGGTTCGAATCATTAGTGGGAAGACCATGTCCCACCGCACTCGCCGAAGCGCGCTCGAATGCAAGAGCCAAACGCCGAACGTTGGCGTTTGGCGACGGCGAGCGACGCAACTTAAGCCGGAAACAGCTCCCTAAGAGCTGCGCTCTAAAACGCATACATCATTTAATAACTTAGACGACCGGGCTGGCAGTTCATTCTTAAAAGTATAAAAAGCACAATGACATAAACAAAGTAAAAGAAAACTAAAAAAAAAAAAAGCTTTTCTGGTGCCTACACAGAGTATAAATAGTACCCACTGCATCGGGTATTTATACTCGATGCAATGTTTAGTGCGACACACTCGATGTCGGAATCGATAAAGCTTAGTTGTAAGTCAACACTGTTGTCTGTCAGCCTTCTTTTACTCTGTCCGCGTCATTACACTGCTTCCAAAGTATGCATAGTATCATTCCCATGGGCATCTCACTTACAAACAAAAAAGACTCCCAGTGCGCAGGGAAGGAAGGTGTTGAGACGTACCATGATGTAGACAATGGAGCACATCTGGACTGCCCCGTTGACGACCCTGTTCATGCGCATCAGCGACGGCTCGTTGAGAGTGTCGAAAATCTCAAACAACTGCCTGCATCCAAGAAAAACAAAAAACTGCTTGCAGCATCTTTTGCTTGTTTTTGCATTCTTCAATCAGAAACTGAAGTGCCTCGTTTAATGGCATTGGTCCCCTCTGTTAACAAACGAGAAGCTCATACCGACATGAAAAAGATATACGGAGTGTTCTCTTAAGGCTTTACAGGTTTGTTTTAAAAAGCCGTAAAAGCTACATCAATGCGATCTGTGCAGGTCAGTTATATGGCCAGGGGGACATAGTAATAGAATGGGCTAATCGTCACAATAAGTTGGGTAATTAACTAAAATTTGTTCATCAACATTTTAATTACTGAAGATAAACACATGGCCCCAATTAGAAACTTGCTGAGCGTCATCGAGAATGACTAAATCACTAAGTTTGAAAAAAGAGTTTGAGCATATGGAAAGCGCGTAGGAGCGCTAAGGTTACCACTTCGTGCGTCAGGCGCAAGGCCGGATGTGCGAAAACATGACTGCACAAATTTTTTGCCTCTTTATCATCTACATCTTCGAACCACCAGCCTTTTTGCCTGTTGCAACGAGTGGTAACTTTAGCACTCCTCCACATTCCAACAGGCTCAAAGCCTTTATCAAAATTGATTAGGTGGTTTTCAACGACGCTCAACAAGTTTTTAATTGGAACCATAAGATTATCTTCAATAATTGAAAAGTTATTTCAACAAATATTAGTGAATTATTTATTGTGACGACTAGCCCACTATATTATGTCCTCTTGGCCATGTAACTCACCTGCACACGCTGCATTACTGTAGCTTTTAGGGCTTTTTTAAAACAAACATGTAAAGCCATAAAGAAACACCCTGTACAAACCAAAGGCAAATTGGCAACTTAGGTGCGAAATAACATGTACCCTAATGTGTCGCTTATCGGAATGCTTCTGTCGCCTACCCAACGTGATTGGCCAACCACATTTTCCAATACACGAATAAAACAATTTAAAAAAAATTTAGGGAACATTTTTTATTGGTGGGTGTTTCGCTAGACTTATTTAAAGGGGAAAAAGATGTGGTCGACTCTCATTAATTCAAACTCTCTTGATTCAAACTTGTGGATAATTCAAACTAATGTGCAGGTCCCATCCTATGCGTCTCTATGGGAGGAAACTTCCGATAATTAAAACTTTGCTTTATTCAAACAAATTTTCGGTTTCCTTCGAGTTTGAATTAACGAGATTCGACTGTGACATTCTCGGTCCCCTAAATGTTTATTTGAATGAGATCACGAGAGAGCTAGAATGAAAAACACCTCACTTCTCTCCGGCACCGTTGTTTTTCTTTCAATAAGTTTCACAGCACAAACATCAGCACAGTTTTCCTACTTCGACAAAGGCGACTGCCCCAACTTCGTGGGAGAAGTGCTTTTTATAGGTAAATTCCCGCCCAGGTAAGGCGGCAAGCGCTCAAATTTTAGAAACTTGGAGTTTCCCTTCCACTTCTATCTTTGCACAAAGTCGTGCTGCACTCTGCCAGGTAACCGAATTATGCGGCCCCAATCAAATCATGCTGCGACAAAGACGATCGCCCCACGGAATAAACCTAAGTGTGGAAACACGTCGAAATGTATTGTTTCTTTTTGTGCCTCCAGAGTGAGACAAATATTTATTGCGAATTTAGAAATGATTTCTCGAACATGACTTGACACTTTTTCCAATGGATGGATGGATGCTAGCCTGCATCTATTTATAATGGGCAGTAGCTTGCGCCACCTAGCCTAGAAATTCAAAACCAAAAGTATGATTCCTCCCTCGCCCTTCTAGGCCAATTTGCTGCCCCTCTGCAATTTCGTAACTATCACCAGGCGGTGTGGGATGTCACCAGGATGACTTACGGGGGGGGGATTGGGCAAAGAAACTAAAAATCATCATCCCCCCCCCCTCCCCCGGCGAGGAAATTGGCAATTTTCCACCGGTCAAACCGTCGGCCTTACCCCAGCACCGTAATTGCAATGCTCGTGCAATCAATCCTTCGTGTCCTACGTTTCTAAGAAACATGCAAAAAAGCTATGATTACTTTTTGTTACACAAATTTTTTCTTGTTTTTTTTTAGAAAAGGCATTTTTGCTTCAGTGAGGCAGAAATGTTTTTTCTCTCCACCTCCCTACCGGGCTTGGCCCACGAAAATCCAAATAAACTTCAATTTAATTCAACTCCTGCGACCAATGGGAGGCAACCGAAAGACACCTCGACAAAGACAATCACCCCGCGGAATAAACCTAAGCACGGAAGAACGTCGAAACTGCGGCAGCGAACGGAAGGAGTTTGTGCGAGAGCTGGAGGGACTCACGGTTGGCAGGACAGGGCCATGGCAAAAATGGGCAGGACCGAGAGGAGGTTCTCGTGGCGCCAGAGGACCACCTTGTCCCACCACGTCATCGACCAGAGCACGGGGAACGCCTCGCCAAAGATCTGCATCCGAACCACGGGCGAGTCGAATTCTCTTCTCTTGGAAGGGCCCACGCATGCACATCTCCGTACGATGCAGTTTGATCACTCGAAGACAGAATTTGTTCGATCGATCGAGTCTTAGTGGCACAAAGGTCACCAACAACGTAGTAAGAAAGGAAATCGATTACATACGTAACAAACGGCTATGCTACTTATTGAGTGGCAAAGAGAGTACAGCTCTGCAACGTAAATACACCTGAGGCAGGACAAAGTTCAAAGGAAAGGTCAGTGTTTCTATGTTAATTTCTAGTCATTGCTTTTTTGCACTGTTCTCCGCCCTCTTGTATTAAATAATGACGATGACATCGATGACATGGCTGAATATACGAGTGATACGCGGTGAAGATGCCGATGTCAGTCGACAGGCAAATAAAAAAAAACGTCTCACCATTACTGCATTGTCAAAGGCTAAGGAAGGGCGTAAAAAGTCATAAAAATATTTGCTGCACAAAGAAAGAAAACACTTTAATTAGAGTTTGCAAGAGCAGCTGAAATTATCCTGCAGCTATAGTCGGTGATAGGTGAAGAGTTGAGGGAAGCTCCTCCCACCTCTTTCCACTTTAGTAGAGTGAACGCTGGAGAGGAAGCGACCTCCTATCAGCATTCGCGCTGCTAAAGTTGAAAGCAGGTGGGAGGAGCTTCTCCTCAACTCTTAACCTATCACCGACTAGAGTAACAAAAGGTGTTCCTAAGGCTGTGAGAGGTCCCCAAAAACAATATAAAAAGCTAAAAATAATATGGTTTAAAAATTGAGAAAACAAGAAGAAAAGTTTAGGCCGCCTCAAACAAGTTCCTCGAGAATATATGAAAATAAAATGAAAGAAAAATAAAATCAAAACTCTGCAAAACAGGAACAGAAGACCAAAAAGGTACACAAAAAAAGAAAACGAAGGCTATATAAAAACAATTGCAAGGAAGGTACAGTTGAATCTCGTTAATTCAAACTCTCTTAATTCGAACTTGCGGATAATTCAAACTAACATGCAGGTCCCATCCTATGCGTCTTCTATGGGAGGACACTCCCGGTAATTCAAACCCTGCTTTATTCAAACAAATGTTCAGTCCCCCTCGAGTTCGAATTAACAAGATCTGACTGTATTAACTATCCGGAGACAACAAAAATAAAAAGCTCTCCCTGAGAAAACCCCAAAAATGTGTAAGCAGGCAAAAAGAACCTCAACTCTCCTCCTAAAAAGGCTACAAACCTCAGCAACCCTCAAAAGTATGAATGAAATGGCACCAAACGTGAAGAACAAAAAGGAAGAAGTCGATTATTTCGTCCACTCTCTCCACTCCAAATGGACCGGGACGTGGGCTGGTGAAGATACGTTGGATCGGTTAACAAAGCAGAAAAGGCGCTGGACGTGTCATCTCTCGTCTCGTTTATTCAGCCTTTCCATATGTCCTGGTCTCTTCACTATATCGTTCCTTGGTTGCCGCCTCAGTTTTTTCATCCCAAGTCCCGAACTGGTACCCCCTAGGTCAGCCACTTAGAAGACAAGGCCCTTCCCCCCAAACATCATCACCGGTGGATCCATGCAGCGCCACCTAGCTCGCGTCAACATCACCGCCAGCGCGTCGTGCAGCGTCTTGCGACGGGGTGACGCCGAGACGGACGCGTCTGCCGTTCTGCGGCTCTCATCAAGCTTTGGCGCGTCTCAGGGCAGGTCGGGAATTCATCGACGGCGACATCGTGCGGGGGCCTCGTCTTCCAGGCGGTGTCGATTCGGCCGGCCAAAGGTGCTTTAGGGGGTCTGCCCGTCGGGAAGGGGCGGTTACACTTGAGGACTAGCAGCGCGTAGAAGACGAGGGACATGGCGCTGAAGCTGGTGAGGCTGTCCAGGTTCCTCAGCAGCCCCAGGGGCAGCCCCACGCAGGTGCCCAGCAGCAGCAGCAACGTCGTGCGCACCCGGGGGGATGCCTGGGCGGAGAATCGGGGGAAGGGATGACACTGTGTCCCCACGGGGGACGAGAGGGACAACCTTTCTCCCGTCCCTCAGGGTGCCTGTCTGTACCTGAACCTGGGGAGTCGGGACGACTGTCTCGCGTCCCCAATCCGGCCCATACCCCAACGGGAACGTCCATTTGTCCCCGACTCTGGAGAGTGGGAGCAGGAGGGACGGTTCTCCTTGGAACCAAACCGAAGAGAGTGACAGAAGCCCTCTTTTGTCCCCAACAAAAATGCTGTCTATCCCCCAACCCTCTCCTGACCCCAACCCTGCATGTCTCCAACAAGAATGTTACTCCTCCCTAACAAAAATCTACTTAAAAAGGGGAGCTCTCTGCTGGTCTCTGCAAAAGCAAATAAGTAAATCAGGGTTCATGCTGGCCTCGAAGACAAAAATTCAAGGGTTTTCAAGGCCTTTCAAGGCCCCAGCCAGGTATTTTCAAGGACCATGTTGAGAGCCTCACTTAGACAAAACACAATTTAAATGTGTTAAAAATGTAATATCTATTGCACGAGACAAGATATTAAGGGGCTTTCCTTTTGTAGGCTAGATTCAAAGAAGCACATTAACAACACATGTTGTTGTGTCCCACATGTTAAACAAAAATATACACCAAACAAGCACTCGTCCAATGTTCATGGTTGTTCACATTGCTTTTTCTGGACTTCGAGGTCAATGTTCACAATTTCCTGTGCCTTGCTTTTGGCAGTCTTCCTGAGGCTGTTGGATTTCATGATCCATGTGAGGTCACTCGAGGCTTCTGCCTTCTCTGCATAATTGTCTGCTGAAGCCGTCAATTCAGCAACAGCTACTTCCAGTTTCTTCTTCTTTCTCAATCTTTGAACTTCTTCGTCAATGCAGCGCCTTTTCACCTGCCTTGCATTTTCAAGCTCCCGCTTCTTGGCTTCCCAAAAAGCATGGTAATGGTGCCTTGCAGAAGCCACGGACGTCCTGAGTTCCTTCGTGATTAGTACGTTCAAGATGCCACCTGCACTGTTTACAGCATTACATACAATTCGCTGCCGAGATGCAGAAATATCTTTCATATTTTCCACAGCGACCTACCAATTGAAGATAAGAAGATAAGAAAAAAGGCCTGAGACCATGACACGCGACGTACGAAGACATCTGCTCTCCGCAGGAGAAGGCTAGAGCCGACTTCACTGTCGGGAAACATTCTTCTGAACAAGTCACTTGTCTGTGAACAGGACTTGTAGAAATAGTGCAATGCAGTTACTTTTAGTGTCCACAGAATCTCTACATCAGTCACTAGCTCATGCTTCTTGCACATACCGTCCAAGCCCGACGACTGTGATTGCGGTTGGATCCATGGACGTTGGGTTCACGGACGATTTACCTACAGAGGCGCCAAGAAGTTCTTGATCGGGTTACTCTCACTACCGCCTTCACGTTAGCGTCGTGTTTGGCGCTTTTTATGTGATTTTTCAGTGCCGACTCTCCCATAGCAGCGATGTTGAACGTTTCCGAGCAAGGATTGCATTTAGCCCAATTTGGATTCGGCGGGTTCGGTGCAATCCAGTGCCTATAACTGTCGTTTGCTCAGCCACTTGAGCGATAAAACTTGCATTTCCCTGTGCATTGTTTCTCACTTGCAGCTGCTGCAGCAATTCTGAGCGCACACATTACAGGACCAGTTTACGTTCGAGCTACGCCGGCAACTTCTATCTCGTACCGGGAATAACCTAAAGGGGTGGATTGGATGTGGATCTGGCTATGCCCTTCGGAACCGAAACTGATTCCATGTGGCCAGGCGTTCATAAACATCTGCTAAATGTCGTCGTCAAACTCGAAAATCAAGGACTTTCAAGGATCTGTAAAAATTCCAGGTCTTTCAAGGCCTTGAAAAGCTACTTTTAAATTCAAGGGTTTTCAAGGATTAAAAGGGCCCGCATGAACCCTGGAAATGCTTGGACTACACTTAGTTCGCGCTCTAACTGCAAAGGGGTGCCGGTGGCGCTGCTGCTGTTGGTGTGATCGCACCCTTGAGTCTCCTATCGACCGAACTCTTTCCACGTAGCTGTCCCACTTCGCTTCCCGCTTCTCCCCGTTGGACGCAAGACGTTGGCCATAGGTGTGCCCCACCCACCTCCACTAGGAAGAAGTCAGAGGCGAGGGGAGGGGCCAGGTCGCCCACGACCACGAAGAAGGCCACGCAGCTGCCCAGCAGAAAGCCCAGGATTCTGCAGAGCAGGGAATCAGAGATAAAGACTCGAGGGAAAGCAAAACATTTGTTGCCAAAATTCTGCACATGCGCTACTAGAGTATGAGAAAAGATTATTTGAAGTACTCGGTCCTGGGACTTCCCGTGGATTCTGTTGAACAATGGCCGTCTAAGCAGTCTCCTAATATGCCGGCAGAGCCGGCACTGCCAGTGCAGTGTTACAATAATTCTGCCCATTGACGAGACTTTCTAGAAGTAATGCCAAAAATTTGCACCTCCATGCTTTAAAAATGTAGTTGAACATATGGGGGGGTGTTTTTGACGAAAATTATGATCGATTTGGTGGATGTATCACAACGCAGTAGCGTGAACAGGAGCACCGTCTTTGTTTCAGACACGGGCGAAATTTTAAAGCGCTATCGTACATACAACGTAGCGAAACGTGTTATTCATGAACACGACTCCACGCAGTGAATGATGTTGATTGGGGTGCTGATGGTGCTAATTTTAATGCTGATGGTGCTGATGGTGCTGATTTTTTTATTGCTCATAGGTAGTGCTGAGTTCCGGGTTACGTTTCGACTTCATTATTACCGCTTTATGGTCGGTGAAATGCAGAGCCAGTGGTTCTTCTAGCGGATCAGCTTGGATCCACTAGAAACCGTGGGAGTGCATCTCCACCGCTTAAGTCAACGGTCCATGTCAGAAAGAGAATGTGTGGTATGGAACGTGGTTATATACGCATTTGAGCATTTGACCGCAGCGCCCTCTCGTCTATAAACGTTGAGCCGAATGCATGCAAAGTTTAACGCGATTATATACGGCATTTGACCGCAGCGCCCTCTCCTGTATAGACGTTGAGCGGCTACATGCAACGTTTCATCCATGACAGACAGATGGGATGGCAATTGATGTGAGCACTGACGCCGGACGGATGGACAAGGCTAGACCCTAAGGAGCTTCATCCCTAAAAATATATCATCACAGTCTAAATTATTCTGCAAGCTGCTTGTATCACCATCAAAACTGCAATGGGGGGCGTCGTGACTGGGGTGAAAAAGTGGCACCTCCCGTCCACTCCCTTGGGGTGACATCTCGCGTACAAATGCCGTACAGCAATACTCCAATAAGGATTAGTGAGTATTAAAAGATAATTTAAAAGATATATATATCAACTTGCAACGCAGCTCTAGGAGACAGATGCAAACCGGAATGACTGAGCTAGCCCCTAGTCATTGGGCGGACGTCGAGGGACCACTTTCGAGGATGCAGTCAATGTAACCAGTTAGAGACGCCTTTCAGGCACTCTAGCACTACCAGTCGCGTAGTGGCCATTCTAAAGGCAGTCAGTTGCACATAAAACAGGAGAGTGGCTCACCCGATCTCCACGACCAGCTTGCCAGTTGGTCCGTACGTATGGAAGGCTGCACAGAACAAGGAAGGTAGGAGCTCGACAGCGGAACAGGATGGGTCCACGTAAACGTTCCCCGTACAACATCCTTGTCCGTCGGATGTTTGCAGTCACTTACAAACTGCAAACGTCCAGCGTTTCCACTTGAACAGTTAGTAGATACCACCGCGGTAGAGACAAAGCTAGCTAGCTTTGCGTCTACCCAGTAGTTGGTGCAGTGGCACAGTGTCAAGCTAACAATTCGGGGGATGTGGGTTCGATTCCCATTGGGGCGCATTTCGAATAGAGTTTTTCTTCTCAATCTACTGCTTTCTTACAGACTGTCCCCCAAAGTATGTGTTACACATTCCTTGGGGACTCCCAGCCCTCGAACACAGTCCGAGTTTAAAGAAAATTGCGAGAGTGACAACGGAGCTTAACGAAGCAGCTCACCTAGAAGTTCATAGTTTCTACGGCGTGCCGTGACCGCAGCCTTGAGTAGGAGGTGGCACGTGAGCCTGGTGAGGACTCCGCTGATGAGCAGCAGCAGTGTGCTGAGGACTATGCCGCACTGAAACAAAGAAAAGGCAGCAACACTTTGACAATGCTGTAACAACGTTAGACTCCGTCTCAAACTGCGCAACACAGACAACCAGGGGTCGGACGCAGATGTTTCCAGAAGGGAGGAGTCAGCATATCAAATGAGGAATCCAAGGGGGGGGGGTCAGGACATTGCCCCCCCCCCCCCTATAGATTCGCCATTGCCAATAAAAATAGTTATTTTCTATTCGATGTACAGTATGTCAACCTCAAATATTTACAAAGTTTTTCCCACCAAAAAAAAAAAAAAAAAACATGCATCGCTAACACTCAGCCTTTGTCTAAATGTAACACAGTCTGAACCAGATGCCAAAGTTTCAGAAATAACCATTATCTCATTCAAAAGTTACGTGATTTTCTGAAAATTTCAATAAAAAGATGGGGTCCATTTTCAGTAACTGGCTCCATTCAACTCCACGTGTTTGAGAGCCCCGTCGGCTGCTATTTTTCCATTGAAAATTTCTAAAAATTGTTTATAACTTTTGAATTAGAAAACGGTTGGTTCTGAAACTTCGGCATCTGGTTCATACTCCTAGCACTACATATGGGCGTTGATTGAGCGTTCGGTGATGCATAGTTTATATTTGCAGAGAAAGAAACCCTGTAAACTTTTGGGGACACTGTGTAGTATCATCTTCAAGCAGCAAGTTCGCTGTCAATCTGTGCAGTGCTGCACTACAGTTTGTGTTTTCTTGTGTAACCAGCCGGGACATGAAAAAAAAACGCAGTATTAAAAAACAAATACCGTATTTTTCCGATGTATAACGACACTTTTTTTTTCCAAAATTTTCGACGGTGCGTCTTGTACACAGGTGCGTCTTGTACACCGAAAAATATGGTATATATATTATATATTTTTCTTCCCATTATTTCTAATGTTGTATTCCTATATGTTGACGATCCAAAGTCTGCCACGCAGCTGTTTTAAAAGCAAAGGCTGGGAGCGGATTGTTGCCTTTCTGTCAAAAATGATAATGCTTCACCGTCTTCCTAAACCATTGTCTCGTCTATTTCTAAAAGCTTTTTGCACAAGAAAAGACAGCCAGGGAGTGTTCAATCAGCTTGTCAACTATGATTGGTACCGGAGCATTCGGTGTAGATCTAGAGAAAAAATATTTCAGCAGTACTTTGGTCGTACCCGACAAAATCGTTGTACGTGGAACATGCTCTTCTGGTGGGCAAATCCCGGTGCTATCGTTTGTGTGCCGAGACAAGTACCACGACCTCCAACGATAATGCCATTGGTCGTCGTTCGGATCACGTGATCGCTTACGCCAGACAGTGAGGGGGAGACGCTGCCGACAAGAAAGCCCCGCTATGGCGGTGACACTATACGGCAAAGTCTCATTAATATGGACCCCTCCGTTCCCCCCAAAAAAGCCTCTATAATGCAACATGTCCACAAGGATGAGACAAAAATGCGTGGATTTACCATCCCCCAAAAACGTTGTCTACATAGCGGGGTATCCATATTAACAAGACATCACCGTATACTGTTCGTCGTGACGCTTTTCGTCTCGCTTTTGTATCTTACGTTATCACAGAGTAGCCCTGATTAGAGAAACATATTCTATGTCAAGTTGTAACCTTCAGCGACAGTAGCCCTTTAGATACAATTTCAAACTTAACTTTAAGCCCTTATACACCCCCTCTCCCCCTCCCCCAAAAAATGGATTGCAAAAATGTGCGCAATATTTACGTTGCACGACACACATCTCGGGTTTAAAAGGGCAATTCCTAAACACGCTTACATCTTGAGACGTTGGCCCCCAAAATAATTACGCTAAAACACATTTCTCGGGGAGTGTTCGGTTTGAAAGATACGTGTCCTATCCGGGCAATCAAGACAGATGTTTCTTGAGAGTCCCGGCGAAAGACAATTCCGCGGGTTGGGCCTTAAGGTCGCGCAATAAATGGAAGGGAAAAGGTGGCACTTGCTTTTGCGAAGCAGTACGGCATTGCCAGGATGCTGACGCCGATGATGCTGTTCCCCAGGTTGATGGTGTTCTTGAGCGACGACGACGACGGCATCTCGGCGGTTGTCCGAGAAGCTGCCGTAATCCTTCGGCCTTCCCGTGCCTGGTCGATCCTGACACGGGACAATAGCGGCGAGGGCGCTCCGGGTGACGGAAAATCCGAGCGCATTTACGCCATCGCGTAATGGCGACGGCAGCTCTGCACTCGCGTAAATAGCCATGGTCGCGGCGTCGAGGTCATTTCTGTGCATCCTCCCGAGCACGTGTCTGATTTTCGCGTCACTTTTGCCCCTGATCACGATTCCACTCCCATGCCCAATCCGTACACCGTCTATGACGAGGCTCCTTGGCACACCATAACTTTAAAGTCGCATTCTTCGGACCCGCTACAAACTTTCTCAGGGCAAACCATACGGCGTGCAAGTTTGTCTCGCTCTAACGGTTGTGCGCATGCACCGGCGTAACAGAATGTAGGCTACAGCCACTGTCAAATAGAGAATGGATGCGCCTGGAACGCCTGGCCTCCACCACGCGCTCCCTTGCTGCTTTTCAACATTGTGATGCCAGTGCATTGTCTTGGCACCGGGAGTTTTAGCGAAGCACAGCAACAGAATTTTCTGGGAAGGATCCCATTAACAGCTGTTGCTTTTAAAAGGCTCAGACGCAGGTGAGTTGGCACCAGGCTACCCTTATGCCAGCTACCTTGCCACCGACACTACATTTAACGTTTAACCAGCATTCCAACATGCTGAACGGTGGACGCAGACGCAGAAGACCAAGTTAACCGAGGGCTATGCTCGTGGCACCATCTTCTGAACGACACAGCAAGAGATGGCAGTGCTCGGTAGAAAGCAGGCAACGCTGCCGTACACTTGCTGCGTCTATTGAGAGACAGTGCCACAAGCACAACCCTCGTATAGAGAGCTCTCTGCCCTCGGACCCTTGGTCAACTCGATCGTTTGCGTCGGCGTCCGCCATTGAACGTGTCAAGAGTGCTGGTATAATTCTTTACCATGAAGGAGTCTATGCCTTGAAATTTTACGATGAATGGATGTTAATGGCTATACCCTTTGTAACAAGCGGTAGCTTGCGCCACCTAGCCCAAGTCTAAAAATACAACCATATGATTCCTCCCACGCTTCCAAGTCAATTTTCTCCCCTATCACCTGGCAGTGTGGGATATCACCAAGATGACCTTTAGGTGATCAGGCAAAAAAAACTAAAAACATCATTCCCCACCTCTTCCCCCCGGCGAGGGATCGTCAATATTCCTCTGGTCAAACCATTGTCGACATTACCCCAGCACCAGACCCACTGAGGGACAGGGTTGAGACTTTGGGCCGGAGCCACGGGGGAGGGAGTTCCAATTTTCTCCTGCCCCGCCTGTCCCCAGCTGTGCTAGTTAGTTGTGCATCACTCAATTTTCCCTAGATAATTTCCACCAATCTCCTAATCGCCTCTTTGTGACTGTAATCCTTTTCTCCGCCGTCCTTCCATCGTCGCCAGCAAAACCTAGGGTCCCAGCCAAATCTGTTACCCCTCCAGGGAGGGCAGGGCAAAGCCTTGTGCACTTCAAAACCAAGTGCTCTAGTGTCTCACTATGGCAGGCAGCACATAATGTGTCCGTCTCCTGAAATTTAGCACTTTACGTTCTCGTCCTGAAAAATCCCGTTCTCGCCTCAAACAGCAAAGAGACTCCCAGTGAAGTGTCAAACACATTTTCCTTTCTTATGTCCTGTTTTTGTGGCCTAGTACATTTTTAGAGCTGATTTTTCCAGCATTCTTACCTCCCACATTTATATTTCCGCATCTTTCACTCCCTTTTCCACTGAAGAAGTCTGCTCAGCCCTATCACTAGTGTGTATAGGTATTTAAATGGAAGCCTTCAAGTTCGGTTTGTCCATTTTGTGTTTAAACTTTTCATGTATAAAGCACTTGAATACCTTCCGTGCCCACCGCATCCCACCGCAAAATTTAACACGTCACCTTAATAATATATAAATAAAAAAAATAAATAAAGCACGTTAACAAGCCAAGATTTTGCCACTACGTTTTGCCCCCACACTCAGTCGCACTCCCGGCGAAAACATTTTCCGATTACAGCTTACAGCCCGAGTTGTTATTTTGCCGAAAGATCATAGAACGTAAATAACCAGACTTTAAAATTTGGTGAGGTCCGCTACCGAGTTACTTCTGACTAACGCAATGTATTACTAGTGTAATCACGACGTTGCGCACCACGCTCAAAGGTCGGCTGGGGGTGAACCATTCGTACGAATCTTTACGGCCGTCATTTGACACTGGGCAAGCATTCTTTGCTGACGTGCGCGTGAAGAGCAATTGGCGGAAACTCACCCCAATTAAATACTAAGATAGCGAAAGTCGCCTGCTCAATTGTGTGCAGTCCTCCATGACTAGTGCCGCGTATTCACCACGTGGCAGCCCATCACTCACACAAAACAACAGCCTGACACAACACAAAGAATGCAACTTCGCAACTTCACCAAGTCGCGATTTTTCCGGCTGATGCACACTGTACACGACGCAGAAAGCACGTCTGTTTACGAAAGAAGTTCGGCACCTGGACGAGCGGCGGCGCCAGCGACTATAATGCGCCAGCTATCAGCATCATTGAAAATCGATGAAAAAGTAAATAATATTTTGTAAGCATTGTGTCTTCTTAAGATCTAATCACGAGGGCTTTTTCTATCGTCTGAGTACCAGAAAGCGATGATAAAAGCTCGCAAATGGTGTTGTCTTGCTAGCAGACGACACGATGGCTTCGCGGGTTCAGTGGTTCTTTCCGAGGGAGTAGGCGACTGCGTTAAATTAAGTTGGTAACGAGCGAAGAAACGTCAAACCTCGGGGTCAACTTTAATCCTGTGGGATTTCGGAAGCGAAGAGTTACCGTGCACAGCTTTGATCGACGCTCGAGTTGCGCCAACGCGGGAACACCTACCTGTCCGTGGAGCTCGCCTCCGTAATATTTGAAGGTGAAAACAGTGCAGCCGAATCACGTAAATCGAAGTGCAGGCAGGGGCGGATGCAGGAATTTCCTGAGGGGGGGGGGTCAGGTGTTGGTCAGCGTACCATATGTCTATAAACCCCCTGCCCCTCTCCTTCGTTTTACGCCCTAAATTTTACACATGCAGAAATCAAGAGGGGGGTCAGGACATCCGGACCCCCCTCTAAATTCGCCCGAGTGCAGGCCAGCGTACGTTTCAAGTTCCGACGGCACAGAAGTTGCTTGTTATTATCCAGCTCCTTCGCTATTTAAGGTCTTAATAAAAGCTAATGTATCAGCAGAATACACAAAATTGAAAGAATAAAACACGAGGACAAGCACGGGACAATTTTATGTATTCATGTTCAACCCGCTCGCCTTCACCAATCCTATCAACAATTTTTTTTTTTTTTTTGTGCGATGATTACAAGCAGGTACGAAGCACACACCCAAAGTGCGAGCTGAAAAACGAAGTTTGGGGCACAGCGAATTTCGTTTGCAGAAAACTTCGCTGCTTTGTTTTGCCTCAAGCACAAAGCAAACTGCACAAATGTAAGCTCAAGAGATTTCTACTGAGATTCCATTTTGATCTCAAATCTCGAGTTATTTAAGAAGTTCTCGTAAATACTGAAATGCTCCGAAAGAGTAAAAAACTAAGGCATTGAAACGCTTTCACAACGTCGTCTGCTACCTCGCCCCCGAAAAACCAGTTCTCTTTCAGGTATGCAGATGTAATGGAGCTGCACTTTCTACAATCAAAAATACAACAAAAAAATAATATTAAATAAAGCAGCAAAGCCTATGGCAAAGGACAGACATGACCCAGATAAAATCTCGTTCTCTGAAGTAACAGGTTTTTATTCACATTGCGCGTATACAGATTTGACCAAAAAAAAAAAAAAAAAGTCACCACGCCAAATAAGCACCAAGGAATCCCCGCGCTGTCTCCAACAACTATCGTCCCGACCCTCATGTAGCTTGTTCAGCAAACGCAAAACAAAAAAGTCACCTGTGAGCCATCGCATTTGAACATCACCGACCGTGCTTCGCAAACAAGTGCACACGCGTCGCACAGTCCCAGACGAACTAACAAAGGGCAAAGCATAGAAATACTGCACTTCCCACTGCATGTGTATATGCCATATGTACAAAAAAAACATTTTTCTCTTCGACTTAAATCTGGTGAACAGAAACAACTGAAAGAACTGCTGCAATAGAGTTTTTTTTTCTTCTGATTTCTCCACCTGTCAAATTGATTTAAAATCAGACGATTGTACTTTGGGCTCGTAGCAATGTAAAACAAACGCCTTTAGAAGGAAACTAAAACTGTTGTGTGACAACACATCTTATTCAACACTGCCCCAGAAAACGCGCTTATACTGCGTAGCGTTTCTCCCTCAATGCTTCCACAAAAACTTTCACAAGCATTGCACATACTTGCACACGCACACACACCCAGAGCACATACACACAGTCAGCCTTAATGATTGGCAGACGATGCCAAACCAGTCGTCTGCTTCGGAGAAGCAGGAGCGATACAAATCGGTGCAGCCCCCAGAAAACATGCAAAAAGCACCACGTTTGGTCACCAACACTACACTCATGGAAGCCTTATGCGAAGCACTCTCATTTCCTTAAGGGGAAGACAAAGAATCAAAAGTAAACTAGCATGAGGCCCCGCTCAACCGCAAAAAAAGAACAGTTGCTTGTCCAGCTCAGAAACCGCAGCCACTGCTTCCGCAAAATTAAAAATAGCGTCCTCCTTCCTTCGTTTCCTGCACTTTTGTTTGCGATGCTGCGAGCCCAAACTGGAAGCGGGACACTCTGGTGGCAGGGGTCCAAAAGTGGCAGACGCAGCACCACACAGAGGCAAAGCAGCAGACGACCTCCACTGCTGCGCAGCACAAATGCCAGTACAAACAAACACAGAGTAACAGACAGTTCCAAAAGGATGGCAAGAGGTCTTGCAGAGTACTGCAAGCCTGCTAGACACACGTGCAACGTCAAAGCCAAACTAAATACCGTAAACCCTGCAGGTGGAGACAAACAAACAAGCAGACGAAAGGAGACCGGAGTTGGCAGACGACACGAACGAGGCAGGGTTGGCCTGCTTCTGTCAATCTTTTTGACAATGGTACAATGCATTGTGCACAAAAAAAAAAAGGGAAGTTAGTTTATTGAAGATTTGAACTTGTGCTAGGGGCCAAATATAGATACAATGCATACATACATTACCAAATAATGCGAAAAGGGTGAGCACAACAAAATGTAAAAGTTCATGGGGAGGCTGACTAGACAAAACAAACTCCGCAACACCACACCAGCCGATCGGCAAGCAGACGATAACACAAGACTCGAGCCTCTCTTCGCACTCTGGGTTTTCTTTTGTTCCGGTAGACTGCAATTCTAGGAAAAAGGCAAAAAAAAAAAGAAAAAAAAGAAGCACACAACGGGCTAACGCAAAAATGTTGAAACGGCACTAAAAAAAATAAATCTGCAATGCAAAGACAACATTACCAAAATGAACAAAACGTGCCATGGAAATAACGAGGGCAGCTAAAAATGCGATGCTAAACGTAACAAACGAAACGATTTGAATATTTACAGGCCGTTCTGCACTTGAACCTGAGGACAAGTGGTGCGCACGGTCTCCCACAAAACATAATGCATGTTTGAAACAAAAACGCTAAAAACCAAAAGGCACAGAACTGAAAATAAAGAGAAAAAAATTGGGCAGCTTGGAAGTCAAAACAAAAAACTCCTTGCAGAGGACGACGCCAAGCAGACGACGGCATCGTGCGGACACCTTGATCGTGGGCAGCAGTCTCATTCTTCAGTTGCACTTTGTGTCACGCACGCCTGCCGCCGTCTTTCCATTATGTACACGAAATACACATATTTTTAGGGAAAACAGAACAAAAAAAGATCTCCAAAAGACACACAGAGCAGATGGCCCGAAAAGCAGAGAGGGGAGAGCAGGCATTCCCTCTAAACCAGTTTGACACAGAAGACTCCACCACACCACCGGTTGTCTCCTTCCCTAGGACTTGCCGACCCAGAAGATACCGGGACCTAGAGAAGAGATATCCCCTCCCAAACCCCTTCAAGCATCCCTAGCCTCCCAGGGGATAGAGGGAAGTGCACACAAGGAAAAAGGGAGAGAAAGAACAGCATTCATTTCCTTTCCATCAGTTTGACACAGCAGACGGCACCACACTGCCGGCAGTCTCCTTCCCTAGAACTTTCCAACTCGGGGATACCGGGGACCTAGACAAAGAGATATCCCCTCCCAAGCTTCTCTAGCCTCCCAAGGGATGCTAGGGAAGGGAAAGGAGAGAGAAGAGCACAGATCCCCTCTCCACCAGTTGGACGCAGCAGATGCCACCACACCATCGGCCGTCTCCTTCCCTAAAACTTTCTAATCCTCGGGATTCAGGGATCTAGGGAAGAAATATTTCCTCCCACGCTTCCCTAGCTTAGCGTACATCCCCTCCAGACCAGTTTGAGGCAGCAGATGCAACCACACTGCCGGTCGTTTTGTTCCCTAGATAATTTCAACACAAGGCATACTAAGAACCTAGGGAAGAGATATGCCCTCCCAAGCTTCCCTAGCCTCTTGAGGGATGTTAGGCAAGTGTACACAGGAAGAGAGAGAGAGAGACTAGGACACGTCCCCTCTCTCATCAGTTTGACACAGCAGACTCCGCCACACCACTGGCCATCTCCTTCCACAAGAACTTTTCAAACCAGGGGCTATTGGGGACATAGAGAAGAGATATCCCCTCCCAATCCTCCAAGCTTCCCTAGCCTCCCTAAGGGATGCTAAGGTCAACAGAGGAGATACTAGCGGCCCAGGAAAGAGATGTACCCTCCTAAGCTTTCCTAGCGTCACCAAGGGATGCTAGGGTCAACCCAGGGAATACTAAGGACCTAGAAAAGAAACAACCCATCCCAATGTTCCCTAGCCCCTCTAAGAGATGCTAGGGAAGGCCATACAGGGAAAAGGGGGAGGAACAATAGAAAAAGGGGAACAAAAAGCGAGGACACGGGAGCATAGAGGGTAATAGGGCACGGACGGAGGGGTTATGTGTGGTACGGCACGACGTATGTGGCAGGGAAGTATCCCCTGCGGGGGCCGATCTCTCCTTCCCACCAGTTGGCGTCGGAGCGGTCGTGCACATTGATAATGTCGCCGCGGCGGAACTCCAGTTCTCCCGTCTCCTGGGGCTGGAAGTCGTACATGGCCTGCACCAAACACTGCAATAAAAAAAAAAAATTAATTGATTTATTTATATTATTTTTGAGGATAAAGTTGGTGTACACAGAATGTGTTTCTCACGGCATTCTCTAGAGCTTGTGGTGGACGTTACAGTTCTTTTTTAAATTTTTATTCGGGTATAGCATGTTATTTTATTCCAAATTCTGTCCTTTTGTCTTGTTTAATACCAATAACTGTTCGAATGCGGCCGCTGAACGCTGGCGTTCAACCGCTTAGTAGAGACCACCATGCTAGAGACAAAGTCAGGTAGCGTTGCGTCTCCCCGTTAATTGGAGCAATGGTAAAACGTCGAGCTAACAATCGTGGGGTCATTGGTTCGACTCCAATTGGAGCGTGTTTCAAATTTATTCTTTCTTTTCAATTTACCTGTAACATTTCGTAACAGTTTCCCTAGCATTCCGTCACACTTTCCTCGGGGATCGTAAACACATTCTGCGTTAAGAAAGAAAAGCAGATGACAACGGTTCAGTACGTCATAGATGAAGGACCGGACTGGGAAATGACACGGAACCAAGCTCTAGCGACTGATACCAAGGCAGAAGATGTCAAACAGATAAGGTTGTAGAGGATGACTATGCAGTAGATGGTACTAGAACATGGCACCAGACAATGAGATTTGCAAACAGAACAACAGCTTCACCCCAGACAAGCTTGACGTGGTCTGCTTTATACAACCAATAATTTAGCAAAGAGTAATGTAAACTTGTCCACATTTCAAACACTGATTTGACATAATGAGAGTGCAAAGGAACAAGATATGAATAGCAATGCCAACAAAGCATCGTATGTAATGGGTACCGCACGGGTGCTAGCAATGACATCCATATATATCTAGTGGCAGATAAAGATAGCCTTACTGTTGATTACGTAGACAAGTGGATCTCAAATGGGGGTCCGCAAAGGCATTTTAGGGGTCTGTCTGCAATGCCCTGCCTCACCAGTCAACCCCAACAATAGAACTGAGAAGAAACGTTTTAATTTTCGGACAAGTTTTTTCGTGTTTATGTCAATAAGAGGAGGCTACTTCACACTAACCCTTAGCTATATTCATTTATTAAATAATCATCACAATTTACCTATACCTTTCCCTAGCACAAACAAGGTCCTCCATCATCGCCGCCAATCCACAAAGGGGTCCAAGAAATATCAATGGGTGGGAACCACTGGAGTAGACAATGTGAGCAGGAGACAAAAAGACTTCACATCCTCTCACACAGAAAATTAGGGTTGCAGAAAGAGAGAACTATACACCAACAAACAAAGCAGACAGCACAATTACATTGCGACCCCTAGTTCCAATAAGAAAATAAGTCCAGAAAGTGAAGATAGATTGTGTATGCTGTACAGAATTATGAAGACAAAGATATGAATGGAAAGCATTACTACCTTGGTTTGATTACAAAGATTGGTCGTGGCAGTTCCCTAGAAGACAAATGTTAGGTTGCATAAGGAAAGACGCAACAACGAACATCCGGAACAGCGTTCATCAGAAAAGGTGAGGCAAGCTCTTTTGGAAAATAATCTTGCATACTTAATGGTAATATCAGATCACTTCCGCAGGGTGTACGTTAACAGTAGGAACAAACCATTCAAAGCTATCTTTCCACCATAGCACAAAAGCTTTTGCCCCTAAACATTGCCATGTCCAAACTAAAACATACAATACCCTTGTTTGCCGCATTTTAGTCTAATTCGTAATCAGCTTGCATCCTTTTTCACATCGTCCATTTTTTTTAGAAGGTCGTCCCAGTTGCAGTCGTCAGCTACGAAGTTTCTTTGCTAAAATTCTATTCAGGCAATCTGAAGCAAACTTCGCAGCTAGATGACCTCATGCGGGGTCACCTTATAGCAGACGACCTCGACGACGATTTGAAGACTGTCGGCTGAAACGGCCTCAGTCAAAACAATGGCCACCATAACCCCGGGTAAGTAAACGGGGGGGGTGCCATAATCGTCTGCTGGTCAGCGCGGCCGATGGCCAAAACAAACAACTTTGGGAAGGCCTAACTACAAACGGACCTACACGAGCGACGCGTCAGGGTTCGGCAAGGCACTCGGAGGCTCGAGGTCGAGGACCAATGATCGTGGCCGCGCGCCATCACAGAGTTGCGAAAATCCCGCATAAGGACGGCGCCACCCATCAAACCACACAGCTCTGCCCGGTGGGTATTCTGCCATGGTATCCGGTCAGCCGCAAGACACGCTCGTTTTGCGAACGCCCGGCCTCCAGCAAGCGCTCACTGCTTTTCGACGCATGCAGCTCGAGGCAGCGGGTGTTTTCAGAAAGGACGACCACGCATTTCCCCGGGGAGGTTCCCACTAACAGCCGGTGTACGGATGGCACCCACCTCCTCGGGGTGCATGTCCCGAAGCTTGATGTCCTGGGAGCGAGAGACGGAGGCTGACCGGTGGTACTCGACCAGCTCGTTGAGGGAGGCAAACTTGACCACCCAGAGGAAGAACTTGCCCAGGGTGTCCCGCAGCACCTTAAGTGCTGCACCCCGTCCCGCAGCGCACTGACAGCGAGAAGTCCCCAGGGGAGCTCTCGCTCACCCGGATCAGGAAGGCCCCCTCGTGCTTGTTCGACAGCAGCTTCTCTGCATCTGCACGCGTGATGCGGCCGTAGTACCAGCTGAAACCGCGGGGCGACGACAAGGTTATGAGTTGGCCGGGAGACGGCGTGCCCCGTACCCGCACTCTTGAAAGCTTGGGAGCTGGGTCATGCCACGTATCGTTTGGATACGGGACTGGGACGTGGGACTGACCAATGTTACTCGATCAACTCTGCTGGCAAACTCCCACGGAGAGTGTGATCTCTTCTCGTACCCCTCAGCCGGGCTGACGCTGTTAGAAAGAGCCAACCTTCTTGCTCGCTTCGGTGCGTCGTGCAACAGCAGTTCAAAACGCGGCCGCAGCGGAAAAGAAGGATGACGCTTCAAACAGCATTTCCGAATCTAGGGGTTATCAGTGGAAACTGACATGTGTCAGCGCGTGTCTTAGAAGGCATCAGGCTCTTCGTGTGAGTTTGCCAACTGAGTTGATGGAGTGACGCTGGGACTGACATTCCAGGCGCCATTAAAGGGATACTGCAACCAAATTCTAGCACCTATTTTATTGTTTAAATGCCAACCACGTTCTGGCCATACCACGGAGACACCAATCTTCTTCTCGAAAGGACACCAAAACATTTAAAAGGAATACACCGAAATACTCTGCGTCACTCTACACTTAAAAGCAGCGCCGCTCTGTGGAAGTACGATGGCAAGACTTCTCTGCCGTGCCAATTTAACTCCTGCGGGAGGGACAACTGAAGCGGCCAGGTTGTAATGCGTGTTGACGCCACCAAGTGGCGAAGCTCACAACCCCGCCAGCTTTGAGCGTAGCCTAAGCCGTAGGAAAACATGACGTGACGAACGCTATGCGTCTCGGGCGCTCCCGAAATGCATTACAACCTGGTACTTTCAGTTGCCCCTGCCCGCAGGAGTGGAATAGGTGCGGGAGAGAAGGGAAATCCAGTTCGAAAAAGTTCAACAGGTACCGTACGCAAGCGACTTGCCACCATACTTCCACGTTGCGGCGCTGCTTTCAATTTGAGTGACGTAACGACATTCAGTTTACTCATTTTCAACAATGTTTTAAAGTCTTTTCGAGCAGAAAAATTGGTGTCTTCGTGGTGCGCCCATAACGAGGTTCACATGTACAAGATCAAATAGGTGCTAGAATTTTGTCGCAGTATCCCTTTGAAACTACATCCGGACACTGCCTCATAGGATACGCAATAATGGACGTGGTCCCTTGATAAACTACCTGGTCTGGAGGGTGACCTGGTCAGGAAACTGCGGTGGTTTCCACCCTAGTAACCATTGTTAGCACAAACAACCCTAATCCACGTTAAAATAAAAAATAAAATTTTGAAAATTGAAAGAAAAAAAGTTTGGGTTTCGTCTTCTAAGTGGCGCAACTCACTCGTGCTTCTTCATCTCGATGTAGTTGCTCGGAATGAGTCCCTCCTTGGAGTCAAGCTCGGCCCGGTACCAGTTCATGTCGTCCTCCATGTTCCAGGACCTGCGAGAAGATTGGCCCCTCTCGTCACTCCGACGCCGCACTTCAGCGGCATCCGTGCCGCGCTGCGGAAGGCACTTTGGAGTCACACCGTTCGCGCAAAC
>JAZHYW010045631.1:0-40291 GCA_037355805.1 Ixodes ricinus
TAACGCGATTATATACGCATTTGACCGCAGCGCCCTCTCCTGTATAGACGTTGAGCGGCTACATGCAACGTTTCATCCATGACAGACAGATGGGATGGCAATTGATGTGAGCACTGACGCCGGACGGATGGACAAGGCTAGACCCTAAGGAGCTTCATCCCTAAAATATATCATCACAGTCTAAATTATTCTGCAAGCTGCTTGTATCACCATCAAAACTGCAATGGGGGGCGTCAGTGACTGGGGTGAAAAAGTGGCACCTCCCGTCCACTCCCCTGGGGTGACATCTCGCGTACAAATGCCGTACAGCAATACTCCAATAAGGATTAGTGAAATTAAAAGATAATTTAAAAGATATATATATCAACTTGCAACGGCAGCTCTAGGAGACAGATGCAAACCGGAAATGACTGAGCTAGCCCCTGGTCATTGGGCGGACGTCGAGGGACCACTTTCGAGGATGCAGTCAACGTAACCAGTTAGAGACGCCTTCAGGCACTCTAGCACTACCAGTCGCGTAGTGGCCATTCTAAAGGCAGTCAGTTGCACATAAAACAGGAGAGTGGCTCACCCGATCTCCACGACCAGCTTGCCAGTTGGTCCGTACGTATGGAAGGCTGCACAGAACAAGGAAGGTAGGAGCTCGACAGCGGAACAGGATGGGTCCACGTAAACGTTCCCCGTACAACATCCTTGTCCGTCGGACGTTTGCAGTCACTTACAAACTGCAAACGTCCAGCGTTTCCACTTGAACAGTTAGTAGATACCACCGCGGTAGAGACAAAGCTAGCTAGCTCTGCGTCTACCCAGTAGTTGGTGCAGTGGCACAGTGTCAAGCTAACAACTCGGGGGATGTGGGTTCGATTCCCATTGGGGCGCATTTCGAATAGAGTTTTTCTTCTCAATCTACTGCTTTCTTACAGACTGTCCCCCAAAGTATGTGTTACACATTCCTTGGGGACTCCCAGCCCTCGAACACAGTCCGAGTTTAAAGAAAATTGCGAGAGTGACAACGGAGCTTAACGAAGCAGCTCACCTAGAAGTTCATAGTTTCTACGGCGTGCCGTGACCGCAGCCTTGAGTAGGAGGTGGCACGTGAGCCTGGTGAGGACTCCGCTGATGAGCAGCAGCAGTGTGCTGAGGACTATGCCGCACTGAAACAAAGAAAAGGCAGCAACACTTTGACAATGCTGTAACAACGTTAGACTCGTCTCAAACTGGCAACACAGACAACCAGGGGTCGGATGCAGATGTTTCCAGAAGGGAGGAGTCAGCATATCAAATGAGGAATCCAAGGGGGGTCAGGACATTGCCCCACCCCCCCCCTATAGATTCGCCATTGCCAATAAAAATAGTTATTTTCTATTCGATGTACAGTATGTCAACCTCAAATATTTACAAAGTTTTTTCCACCAAAAAAAAAAAAAACCATGCATCGCTAACACTCAGCCTCTTGTCTAAATGTAACACAGTCTGAACCAGATGCCAAAGTTTCAGAAATAACCATTATCTCATTCAAAAGTTATGTGATTTTCTGAAAATTTCAATAAAAAGATGGGGTCCATTTTCAGTAACTGGCTCCATTCAACTCCACGTGTTTGAGAGCCCCGTCGGCTGCTATTTTTCCATTGAAAATTTCTAAAAATTGTTTATAACTTTTGAATTAGAAAACGGTTGGTTCTGAAACTTCGGCATCTGGTTCATACTCCTAGCACTACATATGGGCGTTGATTGAGCGTTCGGTGATGCATAGTTTATATTTGCAAAGAAAGAAACCCTGTAAACTTTTGGGGACACTGTGTAGTATCATCTTCAAGCAGCAAGTTCGCTGTCAATCTGTGCAGTGCTGCACTACAGTTTGTGTTTTCTTGTGTAACCAGCCGGGACATGAAAAAAAACCGCAGTATTAAAAACAAATACCGTATTTTTCCGAGTGTATACGACACTTTTTTTTTCCAAAATTTTCGACGGTGCGTCTTGTACACAGGTGCATCTTGTCCACCGAAAAATATGGTATATATATATATGTATTTTTTCTCCCATTATTTCTAATGTTGTATTCCTATATGTTGACGATCCAAAGTCTGCCACGCAGCTGTTTTAAAAGCAAAGGCTGGGAGCGGATTGTTGCCTTTCTGTCAAAAATGATAATGCTTCACCGTCTTCCTAAACCATTGTCTCGTCTATTTCTAAAAGCTTTTTGCACAAGAAAAGACGCCAGGGAGTGTTCAATCAGCTTGTCAACTATGATTGGTACCGGAGCATTCGGTGTAGATCTAGAGAAAAATATTTCAGCAGTACTTTGGTCGTACCCGACAAAATCGTTGTACGTGGAACATGCTCTTCTGGGGGCAAATCCCGGTGCTATCGTTTGTGTGCCGAGACAAGTACCACGACCTCCAACGATAATGCCATTGGTCGTCGTTCGGATCACGTGATCGCTTACGCCAGACAGTGAGGGGGAGACGCTGCCGACAAGAAAGCCCCGCTATGGCGGTGACACTATACGGCAAAGTCTCATTAATATGGACCCCTCCGTTCCCCCCCAAAAAAGCCTCTATAATGCAACATGTCCACAAGGATGAGACAAAAATGCGTGGATTTACCATCCCCCAAAAACGTTGTCTACATAGCGGGGTATCCATATTAACGAGACATCACCGTATACTGTTCGTCGTGGACGCTTTTCGTCTCGCTTTTGTATCTTACGTTATCACAGAGTAGCCCTGATTAGAGAAACATATTCTATGTCAAGTTGTAACCTTCAGCGACAGTAGCCCTTTAGATACAATTTCAAACTTAACTTTAAGCCCTTATACACCCCCTCTCCCCTCCCCCAAAAAATGGATTGCAAAAATGTGCGCAATATTTACGTTGCACGACACACATCTCGGGTTTAAAAGGGCAATTCCTAAACACGCTTACATCTTGAGACGTTGGCCCCCAAAATAATTACGCTAAAACACATTTCTCGGGAGTGTTCGGTTTGAAAGATACGTGTCCTATCCGGGCAATCGAGACAGATGTTTCTTGAGAGTCCCGGCGAAAGACAATTCCGCGGGTTGGGCCTTAAGGTCGCGCAATAAATGGAAGGGAAAAGGTGGCACTTGCTTTTGCGAAGCAGTACGGCATTGCCAGGATGCTGACGCCGATGATGCTGTTCCCCAGGTTGATGGTGTTCTTGAGCGACGACGACGAGCGGCATCTCGGCGGTTGTCCGAGAAGCTGCCGTAATCCTTCGGCCTTCCCGTGCCTGGTCGATCCTGACACGGGACAATAGCGCCGAGGGCGCTCCGGGTGACGGAAAATCCGAGCGCATTTACGCCATCGCGTAATGGCGACGGCAGCTCTGCACTCGCGTAAATAGCCATGGTCGCGGCGTCGAGGTCATTTCTGTGCATCCTCCCGAGCACGTGTCTGATTTTCGCGTCACTTTCGCCCCTGATCTCGATTCCACTCCCATGCCCAATCCGTACACCGTCTATGACGAGGCTCCTTGGCACACCATAACTTTAAAGTCGCATTCTTCGGACCCGCTACAAACTTTCTCAGGGCAAACCATACGGCGTGCAAGTTTGTTCGCTCTAATGGTTGTGCGCATGCACCGGCGTAACAGAATGTAGGCATACAGCCACTGTCAAATAGAGAATGGATGCGCCTGGAACGCCTGGCCTCCACCACGCGCTCCCTTGCTGCTTTTCAACATTGTGATGCCAGTGCATTGTCTTGGCACCGGGAGTTTTAGCGAAGCACAGCAACAGAATTTTCTGGGAAGGATCCCATTAACAGCTGTTGCTTTTAAAAGGCTCAGACGCAGGTGAGTTGGCACCAGGCTACCCTTATGCCAGCTACCTTGCCACCGACACTACATTTAACGTTTAACCAGCATTCCAACATGCTGAACGGTGGACGCAGACGCAGAAGACCAAGTTAACCGAGGGCTATGCTCGTGGCACCATCTTCTGAACGACACAGCAAGAGATGGCAGTGCTCGGTAGAAAGCAGGCGACGCTGCCGTACACTTGCTGCGTCTATTTAGAGACAGTGCCACAAGCACAACCCTCGTATAGAGAGCTCTCTGCCCTCGGACCCTTGGTCAACTCGATCGTTTGCGTCGGCGTCCGCCATTGAACGTGTCAAGAGTGCTGGTATAATTCTTTACCATGAAGGAGTCTATGCCTTGAAATTTTACGATGAATGGATGTTAATGGCTATACCCTTTGTAACGAGCGGTAGCTTGCGCCACCTAGCCCAAGTCTAAAAATACAACCATATGATTCCTCCCACGCTTCCAAGTCAATTTTCTCCCCTATCACCTAGGCAGTGTGGGATATCACCAAGATGACCTTCAGGTGATCAGGCAAAAAAATTAAAAACATCATCCCCACCTCTTCCCCCCGGCGAGGGAGTCGTCAATATTCCTCTGGTCAAACCTATGTCGACATTACCCCAGCACCAGACCCACTGAGGGACAGGGTTGAGACTTTGGGCCGCAGCCACGCGGGGAGGGAGTTCCAATTTTCTCCTGCCCCGCCTGTCCCCAGCTGTGCTAGTTAGTTGTGCATCACTCAATTTTCCCTAGATAATTTCCACCAATCTCCTAATCGCCTCTTTGTGACTGTAATCCTTTTCTCCGCCGTCCTTCCATCGTCGTCAGCAAAACCTAGGGTCCCAGCCAAATCTGTTACCCCTCCAGGGAGGGCAGGGCAAAGCCTTGTGCACTTCAAAACCAAGTGCTCTAGTGTCTCACTATGGCAGGCAGCACATAATGTGTCCGTCTCCTGAAATTTAGCACTTTACGTCTCTCGTCCTGAAAAATCCCGTTCTCGCCTCAAACAGTAAAGAGACTCCCAGTGAAGTGTCAAACACATTTTCCTTTCTTATGTCCTGTTTTTTGTGGCCTAGTACATTTTTAGAGCTGATTTTTCCCGCATTCTTACCTCCCACATTTATATTCCCGCATCTTTCACTCCCTTTTCCACTGAAGAAGTCTGCTCAGCCCTATCACTAGTGTGTAGGTATTTAAATGGAAGCCTTCAAGTTCGGTTTGTCCATTTTGTGTTTAAACTATTCATGTATAAAGCACTTGAATACCTTCCGTGCCCACCGCAAAATTTAACACGTCACCTTAATAATAATAAATAAATAAATAATTAAATAAATAAATAAAGCACGTTAACAAGCCAAGATTTTGCCATTACGTCCGGCGAAAACATTTTCCGATTACAGCTTACAGCCCAAGTTGTTATTTTGCCGAAAGATCATTGAACGTAAATAACCAGACTTTAAAATTTGGTGAGGTCCGCTACCGAGTTACTTCTGACTAACGCAATGTATTACTAGTGTAATCACGACGTTGCGCACCACGCTCAAAGGTCGGCTGGGGGTGAACCATTCGTACGAATCTTTACGGCCGTCATTTGACACTGGGCAAGCATTCTTTGCTGACGTGCGCGTGAAGAGCAATTGGCGGAAACTCACCCCAAATAAATACTAAGATAGCGAAAGTCGCCTGCTCAATTGTGTGCAGTCCTCCATGACTAGTGCCGCGTATTCACCACGTGGCAGCCCATCACTCACACAAAACAACAGCCTGACACAACACAAAGAATGCAACTTCGCAACTTCACCAAGTCGCGATTTTTCCGGCTGATGCACACTGTACACGACGCAGAAAGCACGTCTGTTTACGAAAGAAGTTCGGCACCTGGACGAGCGGCGGCGCCAGCGACTATAATGCGCCAGCTATCAGCATCATTGAAAATCGATGAAAAAGTAAATAATATTTTGTAAGCATTGTGTCTTCTAAGATCTAATCACGAGGGCTTTTTCTATCGTCTGAGTACCAGAAAGCGATGATAAAAGCTCGCAAATGGTGTTGTCTTGCTAGCAGACGACACGATGGCTTCGCGGGTTCAGTGGTTCTTTCCGAGGGAGTAGGCGACTGCGTTAAATTAAGTTGGTAACGAGCGAAGAAACGTCAAACCTCGGGGTCAACTTTAATCCTGTGGGATTTCGGAAGCGAAGAGTTACCGTGCACAGCTTTGATCGACGCTCGAGTTGCGCCAACGCGGGAACACCTACCTGTCCGTGGAGCTCGCCTCCGTAATATTTGAGAGGTGAAAACAGTGCAGCCGAATCACGTAAATCGAAGTGCAGGCAGGGGCGGATGCAGGAATTTCCTGAGGGGGGGGGGGGGTCAGGTGTTGGTCAGCGTACCATATGTCTATAAACCCCCTGCCCCTCTCCTTCGTTTTACGCCCTAAATTTTACACATGCAGAAATCAAGAGGGGGGTCAGGACATCCGGACCCCCCTCTAAATTCGCCCGAGTGCAGGCCAGCGTACGTTTCAAGTTCCGACGGCACAGAAGTTGCTTGTTATTATCCAGCTCCTTCGCTATTTAAGGTCTTAATAAAAGCTAATGTATCAGCAGAATACATAAAATTGAAAGAATAAAACACGAGGACAAGCACGGGACAATTTTATGTATTCATGTTCAACCCGCTCGCCTTCACCAATCCTATCAACAATTTTTTTTTTTTTTTTTGTGCGATGATTACAAGCAGGTACGAAGCACACACCCAAAGTGCGAGCTGAAAAACGAAGTTTGGGGCACAGCGAATTTCGTTTGCAGAAAACTTCGCTGCTTTGTTTTGCCTCAAGCACAAAGCAAACTGCACAAATGTAAGCTCAAGAGATTTCTACTGAGATTCCATTTTGATCTCAAATCTCGAGTTATTTAAGAAGTTCTCGTAAATACTGAAATGCTCCGAAAGAGTAAAAAACTAAGGCATTGAAACGCTTTCACAACGTCGTCTGCTACCTCGCCCCCGAAAAACCAGTTCTCTTTCAGGTATGCAGATGTAATGGAGCTGCACTTTCTACAATCAAAAATACAACAAAAAAATAATATTAAATAAAGCAGCAAAGCCTATGGCAAAGGACAGACATGACCCAGATAAAATCTCGTTCTCTGAAGTAACAGGTTTTTATTCACATTGCGCGTATACAGATTTGACCAAAAAAAAAAAAAAAAGTCACCACGCCAAATAAGCACCAAGGAATCCCCGCGCTGTCTCCAACAACTATCGTCCCGACCCTCATGTAGCTTGTTCAGCAAACGCAAAACAAAAAAGTCACCTGTGAGCCATCGCATTTGAACATCACCGACCGTGCTTCGCAAACAAGTGCACACGCGTCGCACAGTCCCAGACGAACTAACAAAGGGCAAAGCATAGAAATACTGCACTTCCCACTGCATGTGTATATGCCATATGTACAAAAAAAACATTTTTCTCTTCGACTTAAATCTGGTGAACAGAAACAACTGAAAGAACTGCTGCAATAGAGTTTTTTTTTCTTCTTGATTTCTCCACCTGTCAAATTGATTTAAAATCAGACGATTGTACTTTGGGCTCGTAGCAATGTAAAACAAACGCCTTTAGAAGGAAACTAAAACTGTTGTGTGACAACACATCTTATTCAACACTGCCCCAGAAAACGCGCTTATACTGCGTAGCGTTTCTCCCTCAATGCTTCCACAAAAACTTTCACAAGCATTGCACATACTTGCACACGCACACACACCCAGAGCACATACACACAGTCAGCCTTAATGATTGGCAGACGATGCCAAACCAGTCGTCTGCTTCGGAGAAGCGGGAGCGATACAAATCGGTGCAGCCCCCAGAAAACGTGCAAAAAGCACCACGTTTGGTCACCAACACTACACTCATGGAAGCCTTATGCGAAGCACTCTCATTTCCTTAAGGGGAAGACAAAGAATCAAAAGTAAACTAGCATGAGGCCCCGCTCAACCGCAAAAAAAGAACAGTTGCTTGTCCAGCTCAGAAACCGCAGCCACTGCTTCCGCAAAATTAAAAATAGCGTCCTCCTTCCTTCGTTTCCTGCACTTTTGTTTGCGATGCTGCGAGCCCAAACTGGAAGCGGGACACTCTGGTGGCAGGGGTCCAAAAGTGGCAGACGCAGCACCACACAGAGGCAAAGCAGCAGACTGACCTCCACTGCTGCGCAGCACAAATGCCAGTACAAACAAACACAGAGTAACAGACAGTTCCAAAAGGATGGCAAGAGGTCTTGCAGAGTACTGCAAGCCTGCTAGACACACGTGCAACGTCAAAGCCAAACTAAATACCGTAAACCCTGCAGGTGGAGACAAACAAACAAGCAGACGAAAGGAGACCGGAGTTGGCAGACGACACGAACGAGGCAGGGTTGGCCTGCTTCTGTCAATCTTTTTGACAATGGTACAATGCATTGTGCACAAAAAAAAAAGGGAAGTTAGTTTATTGAAGATTTGAACTTGTGCTAGGGGCCAAATATAGATACAATGCATACATACATTACCAAATAATGCGAAAAGGGTGAGCACAACAAAATGTAAAAGTTCATGGGGAGGCTGACTAGACAAAACAAACTCCGCAACACCACACCAGCCGATCGGCAAGCAGACGATAACACAAGACTCGAGCCTCTCTTCGCACTCTGGGTTTTCTTTTTGTTCCGGTAGACTGCAATTCTAGGAAAAAGGCAAAAAAAAAAAGAAAAAAAAAGAAGCACACAACGGGCTAACGCAAAAATGTTGAAACGGCACTAAAAAAATAAATCTGCAATGCAAAGACAACATTACCAAAATGAACAAAACGTGCCATGGAAATAACGAGGGCAGCTAAAAATGCGATGCTAAACGTAACAAACGAAACGATTTGAATATTTACAGGCCGTTCTGCACTTGAACCTGAGGACAAGTGGTGCGCACGGTCTCCCACAAAACATAATGCATGTTTGAAACAAAAACGCTAAAAACCAAAAGGCACAGAACTGAAAATAAAGAGAAAAAAATTGGGCAGCTTGGAAGTCAAAACAAAAAACTCCTTGCAGAGGACGACGCCAAGCAGACGACGGCATCGTGCGGACACCTTGATCGTGGGCAGCAGTCTCATTCTTCAGTTGCACTTTGTGTCACGCACGCCTGCCGCCGTCTTTCCATTATGTACACGAAATACACATATTTTTAGGGAAAACAGAACAAAAAAAGATCTCCAAAAGACACACAGAGCAGATGGCCCGAAAAGCAGAGAGGGGAGAGCAGGCATTCCCTCTAAACCAGTTTGACACAGAAGACTCCACCACACCACCGGTTGTCTCCTTCCCTAGGACTTGCCGACCCAGAAGATACCGGGACCTAGAGAAGAGATATCCCCTCCCAAACCCCTTCAAGCATCCCTAGCCTCCCAGGGGATAGAGGGAAGTGCACACAAGGAAAAAGGGAGAGAAAGAACAGCATTCATTTCCTTTCCATCAGTTTGACACAGCAGACGGCACCACACTGCCGGCAGTCTCCTTCCCTAGAACTTTCCAACTCGGGGGATACCGGGGACCTAGACAAAGAGATATCCCCTCCCAAGCTTCTCTAGCCTCCCAAGGGATGCTAGGGAAGGGAAAAGGAGAGAGAAGAGCACAGATCCCCTCTCCACCAGTTGGACGCAGCAGATGCCACCACACCATCGGCCGTCTCCTTCCCTAAAACTTTCTAATCCTCGGGATTCAGGGATCTAGGGAAGAAATATTTCCTCCCACGCTTCCCTAGCTTAGCGTACATCCCCTCCAGACCAGTTTGAGGCAGCAGATGCAACCACACTGCCGGTCGTTTTGTTCCCTAGATAATTTCAACACAAGGCATACTAAGAACCTAGGGAAGAGATATGCCCTCCCAAGCTTCCCTAGCCTCTTGAGGGATGTTAGGCAAGTGTACACAGGAAAGAGAGAGAGAGAGACTAGGACACGTCCCCTCTCTCATCAGTTTGACACAGCAGACTCCGCCACACCACTGGCCATCTCCTTCCACAAGAACTTTTCAAACCAGGGGCTATTGGGGACATAGAGAAGAGATATCCCCTCCCAATCCTCCAAGCTTCCCTAGCCTCCCTAAGGGATGCTAAGGTCAACAGAGGAGATACTAGCGGCCCAGGAAAGAGATGTACCCTCCTAAGCTTTCCTAGCGTCACCAAGGGATGCTAGGGTCAACCCAGGGAATACTAAGGACCTAGAAAAGAAACAACCCATCCCAATGTTCCCTAGCCCCTCTAAGAGATGCTAGGGAAGGCCATACAGGGAAAAGGGGGAGGAACAATAGAAAAAGGGGAACAAAAAGCGAGGACACGGGAGCATAGAGGGTAATAGGGCACGGACGGAGGGGTTATGTGTGGTACGGCACGACGTATGTGGCAGGGAAGTATCCCCTGCGGGGGCCGATCTCTCCTTCCCACCAGTTGGCGTCGGAGCGGTCGTGCACATTGATAATGTCGCCGCGGCGGAACTCCAGTTCTCCCGTCTCCTGGGGCTGGAAGTCGTACATGGCCTGCACCAAACACTGCAATAAAAAAAAAAAAAATTAATTGATTTATTTATATTATTTTTGAGGATAAAGTTGGTGTACACAGAATGTGTTTCTCGCGGCATTCTCTAGAGCTTGTGGTGGACGTTACAGTTCTTTTTTTAAATTTTTATTCGGGTATAGCATGTTATTTTATTCCAAATTCTGTCCTTTGTCTTGTTTAATACCAATAACTGTTCGAATGCGGCCGCTGAACGCTGGCGTTCAACCGCTTAGTAGAGACCACCATGCTAGAGACAAAGTCAGGTAGCGTTGCGTCTCCCCGTTAATTGGAGCAATGGTAAAACGTCGAGCTAACAATCGTGGGGTCATTGGTTCGACTCCAATTGGAGCGTGTTTCAAATTTATTCTTTCTTTTCAATTTACCTGTAACATTTCGTAACAGTTTCCCTAGCATTCCGTCACACTTTCCTCGGGGATCGTAAACACATTCTGCGTTAAGAAAGAAAAGCAGATGACAACGGTTCAGTACGTCATAGATGAAGGACCGGACTGGGAAATGACACGGAACCAAGCTCTAGCGACTGATACCAAGGCAGAAGATGTCAAACAGATAAGGTTGTAGAGGATGACTATGCAGTAGATGGTACTAGAACATGGCACCAGACAATGAGATTTGCAAACAGAACAACAGCTTCACCCCAGACAAGCTTGACGTGGTCTGCTTTATACAACCAATAATTTAGCAAAGAGTAATGTAAACTTGTCCACATTTCAAACACTGATTTGACATAATGAGAGTGCAAAGGAACAAGATATGAATAGCAATGCCAACAAAGCATCGTATGTAATGGGTACCGCACGGGTGCTAGCAATGACATCCATATATATCTAGTGGCAGATAAAGATAGCCTTACTGTTGATTACGTAGACAAGTGGATCTCAAATGGGGGTCCGCAAAGGCATTTTAGGGGTCTGTCTGCAATGCCCTGCCTCACCAGTCAACCCCAACAATAGAACTGAGAAGAAACGTTTTAATTTTCGGACAAGTTTTCTCGTGTTTATGTCAATAAGAGGAGGCTACTTCACACTAACCCTTAGCTATATTCATTTATTAAATAATCATCACAATTTACCTATACCTTTCCCTAGCACAAACAAGGTCCTCCATCATCGCCGCCAATCCACAAAGGGGTCCAAGAAATATCAATGGGTGGGAACCACTGGAGTAGACAATGTGAGCAGGAGACAAAAAAGACTTCACATCCTCTCACACAGAAAATTAGGGTTGCAGAAAGAGAGAACTATACACCAACAAACAAAGCAGACAGCACAATTACATTGCGACCCCTAGTTCCAATAAGAAAATAAGTCCAGAAAGTGAAGATAGATTGTGTATGCTGTACAGAATTATGAAGACAAAGATATGAATGGAAAGCATTACTACCTTGGTTTGATTACAAAGATTGGTCGTGGCAGTTCCCTAGAAGACAAATGTTAGGTTGCATAAGGAAAGACGCAACAACGAACATCCGGAACAGCGTTCATCAGAAAAGGTGAGGCAAGCTCTTTTGGAAAATAATCTTGCATACTTAATGGTAATATCAGATCACTTCCGCAGGGTGTACGTTAACAGTAGGAACAAACCATTCAAAGCTATCTTTCCACCATAGCACAAAAGCTTTTGCCCCTAAACATTGCCATGTCCAAACTAAAACATACAATACCCTTGTTTGCCGCATTTTAGTCTAATTCGTAATCAGCTTGCATCCTTTTTCACATCGTCCATTTTTTTAGAAGGTCGTCCCAGTTGCAGTCGTCAGCTACGAAGTTTCTTTGCTAAAATTCTATTCAGGCAATCTGAAGCAAACTTCGCAGCTAGATGACCTCATGCGGGGTCACCTTATAGCAGACGACCTCGACGACGATTTGAAGACTGTCGGCTGAAACGGCCTCAGTCAAAACAATGGCCACCATAACCCCGGGTAAGTAAACGGGGGGGGGTGCCATAATCGTCTGCTGGTCAGCGCGGCCGATGGCCAAAACAAACAACTTTGGGAAGGCCTAACTACCAAACGGACCTACACGAGCGACGCGTCAGGGTTCGGCAAGGCACTCGGAGGCTCGAGGTCGAGACCAATGATCGTGGCCGCGCGCCATCACAGAGTTGCGAAAATCCTGCATAGGACGGCGCCACCCATCAAACCACACAGCTCTGCCCGGTGGGTATTCTGCCATGGTATCCAGTCAGCCGCAAGACACGCTCGTTTTGCGAACGCCCGGCCTCCAGCAAGCGCTCACTGCTTTTCGACGCATGCAAGCTCAAGGCAGCGGGTGTTTTCAGAAAGGACGACCACGCATTCCCCCGGGGAGGTTCCCACTAACAGCCGGTGTACGGATGGCACCCACCTCCTCGGGGTGCATGTCCCGAAGCTTGATGTCCTGGGAGCGAGAGACGGAGGCTGACCGGTGGTACTCGACCAGCTCGTTGAGGGAGGCAAACTTGACCACCCAGAGGAAGAACTTGCCCAGGGTGTCCCGCAGCACCTTAAAGTGCTGCACCCCGTCCCCGCAGCGCACTGACAGCGAGAAGTCCCCAGGGGAGCTCTCGCTCACCCGGATCAGGAAGGCCCCCTCGTGCTTGTTCGACAGCAGCTTCTCTGCATCTGCACGCGTGATGCGGCCGTAGTACCAGCTGAAACCGCGGGGCGACGACAAGGTTATGAGTTGGCCGGGAGACGGCGTGCCCCGTACCCGCACTCTTGAAAGCTTGGGAGCTGGGTCATGCCACGTATCGTTTGGATACGGGACTGGGACGTGGGACTGACCAATGTTACTCGATCAACTCTGCTGGCAAACTCCCACGGAGAGTGTGATCTCTTCTCGTACCCCTCAGCCGGGCTGACGCTGTTAGAAAGAGCCAACCTTCTTGCTCGCTTCGGTGCGTCGTGCAACAGCAGTTCAAAACGCGGCCGCAGCGGAAAAGAAGGATGACGCTTCAAACAGCATTTCCGAATCTAGGGGTTATCAGTGGAAACTGACATGTGTCAGCGCGTGTCTTAGAAGGCATCAGGCTCTTCGTGTGAGTTTGCCAACTGAGTTGATGGAGTGACGCTGGGACTGACATTCCAGGCGCCATTAAAGGGATACTGCAACCAAATTCTAGCACCTATTTTATTGTTTAAATGCCAACCACGTTCTGGCCATACCACGGAGACACCAATCTTCTTCTCGAAAGGACACCAAAACATTTAAAAGGAATACACCGAAATACTCTGCGTCACTCTACACTTAAAAGCAGCGCCGCTCTGTGGAAGTACGATGGCAAGACTTCTCTGCCGTGCCAATTTAACTCCTGCGGGGAGGGACAACTGAAGCGGCCAGGTTGTAATGCGTGTTGACGCCACCAAGTGGCGAAGCTCACAACTCCCGCCAGCTTTGACGTAGCCTAAGCCGTAGGAAAACATGACGTGACGAACGCTATGCGTCTCGGGCGCTCCCGAAATGCATTACAACCTGGTACTTTCAGTTGCCCCTGCCCGCAGGAGTGGAATAGGTGCGGGAGAGAAGGGAAATCCAGTTCGAAAAAGTTCAACAGGTACCGCACGCAAGCGACTTGCCACCATACTTCCACGTTGCGGCGCTGCTTTCAATTTGAGTGACGTAACGACATTCAGTTTACTCCTTTTCAACAATGTTTTAAAGTCTTTTCGAGCAAAAAATTGGTGTCTTCGTGGTGCGCCCATAACGAGGTTCACATGTACAAGATCAAATAGGTGCTAGAATTTTGTCGCAGTATCCCTTTGAAACTACATCCGGACACTGCCTCATAGGATACGCAATAATAGACGTGGTCCCTTGATAAACTACCTGGTCTGGAGGGTGACCTGGTCAGGAAACTGCGGTGGTTTCCACCCTAGTAACCATTGTTAGCACAAACAACCCTAATCCACGTTAAAATAAAAAATAAAATTTTGAAAATTGAAAGAAAAAAAGTTTGGGTTTCGTCTTCTAAGTGGCGCAACTCACTCGTGCTTCTTCATCTCGATGTAGTTGCTCGGAATGAGTCCCTCCTTGGAGTCAAGCTCGGCCCGGTACCAGTTCATGTCGTCCTCCATGTTCAGGACCTGCAAGAAGAGTGGCCCCTCTCGTCACTCCGACGCCGCACTTCAGCGGCATCCGTGCCGCGCTGCGGAAGGCACTTTGGAGTCACACCGTTCGCGCAAACACGCACGTCGGGGGCTCCGAGTCTGACGCTTGCTAAGACCACAATTGGCCGGTGCTGCGCCGCAATTGGCCCCTGCCGCGATCCCGAAACTAGTATACACCTTTCCAAGAAACTCTCGACCCCAGGGGCAGCAAACCGTTTTCGAGCCCAGTCACTGGGTTTGAGGCTAGACTCTCACCGGCGTCCCTGCTAACCCTAACCGAGAGGACTGCGATTTCGATAGGCGCAGCCTGCGTAGGCGCAGTTTCAAACAATGCTGGCGGCTAAATTCTCGTCTTTTCCCGCTGTATTTTGTGTTTCATGGTGCACGTATTTTTCCGAGGTCATCGAGAAAGCATTGTACCACATTTGAAGGAAGAAGAAAAAGCAATAAAAAACCTATAAACTATTTTTGTTGGGTACGCACGCGACAGAACGAATGCGACTTGAATGTATAGTTCTAGTTTTTGTGTGTGTTTTTACGATAAGTTTTGACGGCTCCGCGCGATTCGCCGCCTGACAAACGACAAAGCGCTTAGCTGTCAAAAATAAATTACAACAGAAGAGAGCCGAAAGGCATGCATTTGTCACGCTCACAAATAACGTGTTTACCAGTGGACAGGACACGGACATACAATTTAGAAAGTGTTAACATTCGAACCATATATTGTACGTACCACACGATGCAGCGTTATCCGAAAGAATTTATTTGAGAAAGATCTCAAATAACACAGTCACAGTAAAAGACAGTCACACCTTGACGATCGGACGGAATCCAAGATGACTTCGTTTTGGGGCACGTTTTGGGGAGAGCTTCCTTTTTCACGACAGCAACAAGGCAAAGGAACGAACGCGACTGACCCGTTTCCCACCCCAACTCGGACAACTATTTTTGGAGATGACTGAGGATTCTACGCGGATTATCTCTAGGAGTGGGGAGAACAATGTTCGCAAAATCGCGTCGAGGGTCGTTCGACGTCCTTCACCTTCTTCGTTTCCCGTGAATGTCAAGCAGAAAAGCTTGAATGGCAGGCACTTACCAGCCTTATTTCTCACAGTGGAAGATAACCCAAAAAGGGTACCCAACACGCATAAAAAAAATTAAGTGGAAACTTTCAAGAGGGGCGAGAAAACGTTGAATGCAAAACCGCAAGAACGTAGGTAGAGAACCGCGCTGAGCGGGTCTTCACAGTCCCAGAGAGTGGCAGAAAATTTCTAGCTGATAGAGGGCGCGAGAGTCGCACCAGCCGCATCAGCATCAGCAAACATGGCGGCGGCCTAGGAGCGGTTTTTGGAAAGGTGTATAGTCGGCCTAAAAAAAAAACCTGATCGTATCTCGCGTTAAAACATTTTAATGTTATTAACTCTTAATCTTTGAAATAGAAGACCTCCAAACATTAACTTTCTGCAAAATATTAAGGGGATAATCCTGTCTCCGAGGCCAGCATCTCAGAACCATGTCTACATCGCACTAAGACGGACCGTATGAGAATTTCAGTCGGTTCTGCACACAAACACACCAAAGACAGAAAAAAAATTAATATTTTTTTTTCAAGTGCATAACGGTATGAAAATGAAATGTTCCCAACTGCAGAATGCAGCGAGTGTGCCCGAAACACGAACCTAGAGGTTAGTACAAAAAAACCTCAAATCTAAAAAAAGAAAAAAAAAATTGGAATCATTGTGCAGTGGTTGGAGCAACGAGCTTGGCAACCTCGGTGGGCCCAAGACAAGATTGACTCTGACCGCGCTCCCCCCAGAATGCTCGCCCCATTTCAAAGTGCGTCCGATAGCAGAGTCTTGTGATCATGCTTCGGCAGAGATAGCCATCACCGACCCGCGCACAGAATGAAACTGAAACAGCTGCACCATTCTCGAGAGAAGACAGAAAGGACCAGTTTGGCCCTTTGTGCTCGCTCAAAGTGGTAGTTCCGAGATCCGAACGAGCCAACAATCGAAATCTCTTGGGGCCGACTTTGCTTTTGTCCCTTCATCCCTTATGATATTCCCCTACGAGCTACCGTACGACACAAAGACGTTAGCCACTAACGTCTAAAAGGCGAGGTTCGTCGGTCGGGGCGGCGACGACGTCAACCTGGCTTTTAAAAACGGCCATTCTGTGGACGGCGACCCGTGCGCAGTGTGAAAGGCGAGTTAGTTAGCACCGCAGAAACAGAATTGCAGAGGGTGCGAGTCTTTAACGACACTCTCCAAGTCACCTACGGCGACCTCGAGCGTGGAAAGTGGAATATGAAATGATTATGGGTCAACAATGGCCGTGAAATAGGGCAATGCAGTGTTCTCGAGTCCTGATCGGAACAACGATTGAAACGCTTGTAAAAAAGGTGATTTAACCAAGTGGAAATCAACTTGTACTGGTCGCATTTTTAAAATTTCGTAATCCGGCTGATATCACTGCATATTTACGCTTTTCAGCTGAAGACAGCGGTGTTAGGTTAGTGCGAATTCACCGGTTGTGCGAGTGCCTACTGTAACAATGTGTCCTAAATAAATACTAAATAAACATGAGAACTGAAAAAAAAAAAAACACAAATTAGTATTTTTGAGTTAAAAAAACCTAGACTTTTACCAAACACATCTAACAAATGCGCAACAATCACACAAAAAAAAAAAAAACCAAGAAAAACTAGAGATGTGCCTTAGTATGTACCACGAAATACGTTGCATCCAAATCATTTTCTACTTGAGCTCTCAATAAATAAATAAATTTGGGGTTATTCGTCACATCAGCTACAAAGGCTATAGAACGAAAAATGTAGACGAGTGGGCTTGTTTGTTCATTATTAACATTACAAGGAGTGCAACGACATGGAAAGAGTAAAAGATAACAAACACCAGCACTGACTTACAACTAAACTTTCCCCAACTCATTTGGTTCTGGCAGTGCTTGTAGTAATACTGTCTGTCTTCTTTCACTCAGTCCATGTACTTTTATTTATGAAGCATCATGAGCTCTGATCACTTTGAGCTTTACATGCGTGCCTTGCTCAACACTGCGAGACTTGCGTTTTTAATTAGATACACATCACGCTCTCGGCGAGTTCTTCAAACACCGCGTCAGAGGTGATCCCCGAAGCAGCCGACAACAAATGACGCTCAATTAGCAGGAAGAACTGTTGCAATGTTTCGGCGTCGAACGTAGCGACGTTACGCATGGCCGATGATCCGGCAAGCGGTTGGGCGCCAAGCATTAACACAACCGCCGACTCCCCTGCTAACAGTTTGTTGCTGGCTGACACCCAGCGGTGCTCAAGCGCAGGCACCGCGACTGCGGAAGGGGAAACATACTTTGAAAGCACCAAATGCTTTTTAACGGAACCTCCCACTCCCAATATTTTGCCCGTCCGTCGTTGGTGCATTTCAAGCTAAATTTAGCGGGGAAATTATGTTACATGACCTAACACCCAATTAAATTTCTTTGCTAAATTTAGCGGGAAAATTTAAGCCCCATGACCTGTACACCAATTCAGTTGCCCCGTTAAATTTAGTGGGGAAATTGATGTCCCATGAGCTTGACCTTAGGAGACCTATACACAGCTTCAGTTTCTCCGCTAGATTTAGCGAGAAAATTGACGTCCCAAGACCAGCGTACAGTCATTTTACCTGCTGAACTTAGCAGTCAAGTTAATGAAAATATAGGCGCTTCTACGCTCACCGAAATGAATGTTAAATGTCTTCTAAACAAATTTATATGATTTCTTTTTAGAGGGACACTGACAGGGTATTTATGCTCGCCGAGGTTTTTATTTGAACATGACGTATAAGAGCCCAACTACCCAGAATGCAATTTGCAGCTCGAAACTCGTCTTCTTTGTGCCCGAAAACAGCCGGTCGCAGTGGCGTAGCCAGAAATTTTTTTCAGGGGAGGAAAGGGGGGGTTGAGGTGGTTGGGATGTCCATGAATTAGGGTGGGTGCGGAAGGGGGAGGGGGTCAGGGTGCATGTCTATACCTATACTATAGGGTCAACCGGATTTCCGGGGGTAAGCCTTCCTTCCCCTCTCCCTCCCCCCCCTTCCCGGATACGCCAAAGACCAGTCGAAACTTAGCCAGTTTCAGCCGTGCTCACTTTTTTCCATGGTCATGTGGCATTCAAACAACGTGTACAGGATATATTCAAAGTAGTGGTTCACCTAAGACACACATTCAATATCATAAATAAAAAAGAATATGAACCCTATTTTTGTGGCCTCAAAAAGCTGCAAATATGTTGAGAGAAAAAAAAATAGGTTGCACGGATTACAGGCAGTACACGTACACAACAATCCCAATATGAGGACGTGCCGCAGGCTGGACGTCACGATGGCAGCGCACGACGGACCAACACTGCGACGGATATGGGGCCGCTACTTAGGAACTGTTGTTCATAGTGCCGGCCAATTGACCTTCAAGCGCAGAACATCGAGCGGAATGGATATAAATGTGAAACAATCTCACGACAAACAGTGCACGCAAATTTGTTGTTGTCTGCTCACACAATAAAAAGCCAAAGAGAAAAAAAAAGAAAAAAAGAGCCTTGGGGTGTAGCTACGTGTCATCCGGCCACGAGTGTGCTCGTGTTTCGAGAAGTTTAATTTTTTGGCTTTATTAAAAATGTATGCGGCTCTGCAGCAAAGTATTGACTGGGTAGTCTCCCAACACCATATTAAATCAAATGGCAAAAAAAAAAAGCTTTTTTTTTGGGGGGGGGGAGGGGGAGGGAGGGGTGCCAAGGTCTTTTTAAATATACTGCACTTCGTGCACTATAGAACTTCAGGAATAAAGGTTGCTGACAACTTTTTAAAATTAGAAAACGTGATTGTGTTGCTACGCAAAGCCGCCGCAGCATGCTGCGGAAAGCATATCTTTGTTTCCTAATTATGCGGCCGAGAGGTATCAGCACAGTTGAAAGCAAAGGCGAATAAAGGTGACCTCACATAATTCAAAATTAATTTTCGTACGTAAGGGTTTTCGGCGATACTAGTTTGGCGCCAGACAAATTCCGTGCAGACACGGTATTCTTGAATTCTTGCGTGGTTTTCACCCCCACCAGACTCCATCTGCTTTTAGGGGTCTACAACTGTCTTTTTTCCCAGCTGGCAGAAACGCACATTTGTTTTGTTCCAGGCGTTTTATTATACATTTCACATTCTCATTATTTTAACCTGTTGTCCCGTGAAAGAGTATTGATGCATATGATATTGCTTGGAGAGCTGTTACGTGGCTATATTATTGTGGGTTACAAAAATATTCCGGTTCCATAAAGAACCTTTTCAAATAATATTACCTGTTGCCGTTTTACGTGATGCAAAATAAGAGATATGAAACTGTGTCTCTGTTTTACAATGAAACATAACAACAATGCTTGGAGTTTTACTCTCTTGTGTGATGTGTGTGTGTGGCCACGACGAGTTGTTTTTTAAGAACAAAAATCGGTCCCTTTCACATATGTCTTTAAATAATCGCCGACGACCAAAAAAAAAAAAAAAAAAAACACCAAGTGAGGAAGCGGGCGTCGCAGACGACAACATTCTAGGGGAAGACAAAGTTGTCGTCACCGTTCAACGCAGGAAGCTGTTATAAAACACGCTTCCTACTGCGCAAGAAATGGAGCCATGCACAAATCTGCGTGCCGTTTTGACGGTAAAAGCGTAGCGGGGAGGAATCTCACGAAATTTACAAGCAGGTCGCTTTAAGAAAGAAGCAAAAAATCGCAGACGACAAGGAACCACTTTTTTTTTCCTTCTTTTTCTGTTCGTTTTCCGACATCTTTCTGTCTCCGCTTCCGTTCAAACAAACAAGAAAAAAAAAAGTTATTACGAAAGAAACCTAAAAAAAGAAACACCGGTCCTCCTTTTGTGTGTTTCTACTGAGATGAAGCCATCGCCCCAGACAAAAAGTCCATCAGCATTACTGTTCCCCTCTGGAAATAAACGTCCTTGATAACGATACAAGCGAAAAAAAGAAAAAGAAAACTGGACAAAGCGTAGAAAAGAAAAAAAAGAGGCCATGCACTCCCGTGGACAAGACCACACACGACGACCACTGGCCACAAAGTATTCGTCGAACCGAACAATCACCACCGTCCAGATAAACAATAAGAAAAGGTCGAAAAACAATTCTCGCAATCCGAGAGACGCTGCACGTTTTAGCTAAGCTCGCTCAAAAAACGTCAACCGAGTCGGACGCTAAAAAACCAAAACAAAAAGCCTTACCTTTAGCACTTGGCCTTTGCGAAAACTGAGTTCATCGTCGGCCGTCGCGTTGAAATCGTGCTTTGCGATGGCTTCCATATTTTGTAGTACACCTAAATGTCGAACCACACACACCACCACACCACGAATAATAGCAATAATAAAAAAAGGGCTGGCCCACCAAAAAGAGGTCTGGCTAGGCTTAGCCCACCAGGCTCGTTCGGGCTGGGAGAAACCCCACAGTTCACGAGACGGCGATATGTAGTCCGCTTTTGATTTCCGTCGCTCGGCCGCGTTGTCGCTGTCGCAGTCTTGGGTTAGGCACGTCGCTGGTTATCGAAGCTCCGTCGCGGACACACGCTTCGCCGTAGAAAAGAAAAACACGATCACAACAACGTTTTTACCCCCAAAGGTTAAAACTCGGCAGCCGCCAGCACCTATCAACACAAACTTTCATTTCGAAGAACACAGAGCAGCAAATGACTGCGCGGAGTGGTCCACGTTTTTCCAGATTAAAAAGCAAGAAGGCATTCGACACTCGAGATTATGCGTTTCAGGAAAACATATCGAGTGCAATGCAGCCCACAGTAACGAATATTTTGGGTATTATAAAGGGGGTTCAAGTTTGGAACGAGGCTTAGAGGCTGTTTTTAAAATAAAACAGCTGTCGGCGAAGTTATGCGGAACTATTTTCTAAGGCGGACGGACCTCCGACTGTTGTGAGCCTGTGAGCTCACTCACTCCTTCTTGTCCTATGCAAAACATGCGAGTTTTTAAACTATCCTTGCACATTAGACTTGTATCATCGTAGGTTTTAAGTAGACATATGGTCTGAAATTATATAGGTGGCCATTGAGAATGCTCTGTAATCGACGCATTTTGTTTGTTTTCGATTCGGGCCATTTAAACGTGCGTTCGATTATACCCCACCAGCGACACTTGACAACCTGACCCTGCTCACTCTAGAGTTAAACGCACGTTACACAACACTGTGCCATACAAATTAAATATGGTACGTAGTTATACTTATATTAATATTTATTGCTTCGTCACTTCGACTTGTTTATGTGTTATTTTATACGAGTTAAAAAGTTCATCTGCAACTTACTAATGGATAAATAAATAATGTGCGAGATGTCGTGGAAGTACGGAATTACTGCTCGTCGGCTGTTTAAGACCTGCTTGTTTTGTTTGCTCTGATGAGTTGGAATAAAAGATCTTTATTACTCGCTGGAGAAAAGAAGATTGATGAGCGCAGTGAGAGATGCGTTAGAATTAAATCTAGTCAGGTTTCAGTCCGGTTCGGGGTGTCAATTGAAGGGTTCCTCGACGGTGCTAGATTTTTATTTGCAATCAACAGTCATTGAGTACAACGCTTGCAAATATGTCCAGAAGGAAGGCGTATGTATAGGTTCGTCAGTCGCACCTATTTTAAGCGAGAGATTTACCTCAACTCCTTAGATGCAGCGCTGTCCAAAAAAACGAGTGAGTTAACCGCAGAGATGTGCTTCGTCAGAAGGTATGTCGATGATATCATTGTGTGCACATTTAAAGAAGGCTTATCGGAAGCTATTGAAGCGTTAGTAAAGGCAACGGCCCCGGAGTTGCAGTTTACAGTAGAGACACCGAAAGATGATGTACTAGAATTTTTGGACTTACGGATTCAGATAAGCAACGGGCTTTGTTGGGAATATGGCAAGGAAACGGTGAAACCGATCCTCCCTAAACAGAGTTGTCATTCGAAAAACGTTAAAGCGGGAATCGCAAAGTCGCTAATTGGGAACGCGTTGTCAAAATCATGCACTCATTTTTTGAGCCAAGCTTTGAAGAGACAATGGACAAGACTACAGAATGCAGGTTATGAGGACACTTTTATAAGACGACAGCTTACTATTCAACTCACAGGCAAACAAAACAAGCAGGTCTTAAACAGCCGACGAGCAGTAATTCCGTACTTCCACGACATCTCGCACAATTTGAAGGCAAGCGCGAAGAAGTTTGGTATAGAAACTGTGTGTACTGCGGATTTTAAGCTTTGCCATCTTACACCCTTTGAATCAGGACAAAAAAAGTGCCAGAAGGAGCACCGCGATAAATCGGTTCCGTGTGAAGGGTCAGTGGTATATGAAATACCATTGGAGTGTGGCTTTAAGTATGTGGGACAAACTTCGAGGTGTTTAAATGATAGGCTCACTGAACATAAAAGGAATGTCCGGAACAATGCTTCAAACTCCGAGTTAGCTAGGCACTTACAGGAATGTCGCGGTTGTAAGGCTGTTTGGTCAAAAACGGAGGTAATATGTAAAGAGAAAGATGACATGAAACGTGTTGTTCAGGAAACTGTTTGTATTAAGACGTCGGGTAATTGCATCAGCCAGGCGTCTTTGCAGGTTGGGAACGAAGCGAAGCGTTTTTGCGGTTGTAAAAGCGGCCTTCTATGCTGAACAAAGCAATGAACCTTAGTATCCTGGTTTGAGCGATCCTTTCGAGGCGTCGTTATCGTTTTGGACTTCCTGGTTTTCTTTGTCTTTTGTTTGTATAAAGAGGTTCTGAACGGTAGTTTGCTTTTTGTGATGTAGTTCTTATCAAATTTTGTGGAGGGTGCCGTAAACCTTCGGTCCTTTTGTAACTGGTACATTGATGTTAGCGAAGATTAAGGTCAGGTATAAGCCATTGTATAAAGTTATCTATTCTTTGAATTGGGGATCGCCTAGCGCCACTTGGCCAGTGTTTTTAAAGAAGGAGCTGCGATCACCAGATTTGAAACATAAAAATATTGTACTATTTTAAGCCTAGTTTATTTTTGTTAAAAAAAACTAAACTGTAAGGATGAAGAATAAGAAAAAGGAAAGTTGCATATTACCCTAGCGGTCAATTTATGCAAACAACACCTGCATAAACTGCATGTTTTCCCCGCATCACACTTTCGGGCGGATCGTGGGATCGCCACAGCTGATGCTGTGCGGGGGGTTGTCCCTACAGCGGGCCCCAGGGAACCGGCACAGCCGCCGTCTTCAAAACTCGTCAAGAAAACTCCAAAACGGGTCGAAACGTTAGACGACGTGATGCGCTACACGAACGCGACGACATCTGACCGAAACCGCCTCTGATATCCCTCCCCGAATTCGATTGGAGAACTGAACACCTTGAACACCAAGGACTCTCGCTCGGGCCTCCGCCGAGGATGGCTGCGACGATCGCAAGAATCCCGTCGGAACCCCGCTACATCGACACCTTTTTCCACAAGTACGCGCTTTCCGTGGCCGCCGCGGCCGTCGCAGAAACAGGTAAGTCAGTGTCTTCCTTATTACCTTGCAAAGAAAGAAAGACAAAAAAGCCGTTGAAGATTGCGGCGTGTGATCTTGAGACATTGTGCAAGTGCGTTTATCTGTAGCGCGCAAGGTCAAAAACACAGTTTTCCGAAGAGGGCATCGTAGAGACGATAAAACGTAATAAATAAACAGATAGATGGTCGATGGGGGCATAAACAATCCCTCTGGGGTGCGAGATCAAAGGGCGCGAGCACCTGCGATGTTTTTGTTACAGATAGGGTGTAGCGGTTGTAAAAGCGCACGCGGTTTCAAAGGGGAAAACAAAAATCTCACTCGCGTCGGAGATCAGATATGAGTGTTTGCTAAAAGACGTGTTTTCCCGAAGAAAAAAAACAACAACATATGCGTCCAAATTTGAAAGTTTTAGTTTGGGCTTGATTATAAAATAACAATGAAAACTATCAGCACTCCATCGATGCAGATTCTATCTGACGAGACGTATTGTTTACAAATAGGGAAGAGTGCACAAACAAAACGCAAGGTTTGAAGCCGTGCTTCATTCTTTTGTCTATCTTTTTATGTCTACTGCACAGCTCCAGACCAGACTCCCCATCGTCGATTATGTCTCATCCTCCACAAAAAAAGCTGTAAAGGGAATAATTAATCTTCCGTATGGATCCATCCACGAATATCCTTAGACGTCTCGCCAGAAGTACCGGCAGATTGACTTCTCCAGGAGGTCCCCCTTTATACGGGGAATTAAGATAACTGTATACATTAAAAAAAAAACTATTCGTTTCATCAAAATCCACATTGCACGACACTATATAGTAGCACAAAACATGACTTCGGCACTCTTTCTAACTTTGCTTCAAAAGGGTACTGGTGGGCGTCAAAATATGTACCACTTACCTAGGTTATTATCCCAACTGAGCTTCCACCACTACAGTAGTTTTGATGACAGTCCTTCAATATACTGAGAGAAAAACAGAGAAAACTGGGAATGACTTGTTTGCGCTAAAAGTCTTGTGGAGTGTACATGTTTCATACATAAAAAATTAAAGACGTTTACAATTTTGTGTAATGCGAAATTAGAGTGCAGCTCTTGAGGAGGAGGAGGGGGAGGGTATGCCTTTCCTCCCCCTCCATACCCTCCTCGCCTCCCATTTAGCAAAAAATTTTGCTAAATTTCTCACTAAATTTAGCGGGCTAAATTTCCCTGCTAAATTTAATGAAAATTTTCCCGCGAAATTTAGCGGCGAAATTGACGTCACGTGGCCTCAACACGAATTCAATTTCCCCGCTAAATTTAGCAGGGAAACTGTGGTGTCCCATAATGCAACGCACGCGGTTACGCTGATGCCGACGCCGCTTAACCGGAAACGGGCGCCTAAGAGCTGCACTCTAAAAGCAGAGATTGTTTCTCCAACAACCGAATCAATTATGAGAACTAGTTGTGCAGCGTATGAACTGTGAACCTTTTTTTGCCTCGACATAGCAATGAGCATAAATTTCTGAGCCTCGTCACACTGAAAAAAAAGGGGAGTTAATAAATGAGGCTGCTTGAAATTCGTCTTCGACATACACCCTCGAAAAGGGACGAGCGCGCTCATGCATCTTCCTCCTTCGTCTGGGACCCCCGGCAGTGACGTATCCCCTCGACATTGTCAAGACACGACTCCAGGTCCAAGGAGAGATGGCAGCCAAGGGCCATGCGGTCGATCGCCGAGGGTTCTTCAAGACCGCATCGGGCATAGGTGAGGCGTTTTGGCGCAAGCAAACTCGAATCGCCCATTTACAGCCCCAGCCCCCGAAGCGCAAGTCCTTCTTCATTGTCGGTAGCTCTGGCTTTCGAGTGCACGTTTGGGGCTGCAACACGAAAATGGGTGGCACGTAAAAATCGGTCTAGGCTGTGTCTCGAGGTCACGACGGGGCTCTTCAGTTTTAGGTAACCCAGACACGTCTTTTTAGGATCCATAACCATAAAGTTCCAATTTTGCAATTCGTAATGCAGCTGTTTTTAACGCGGATTGTGTTTTATGTCTTGTTCAGTACGAGAGAATCGTCCTGAACGAACGTCAGGAAAAAGCTTCATGAACAAGTGTCACGCTGGGAGCGTTACACGACGTTAAGGTTATGTATAAAGTTTACTAATAAAGTTTAAGCCCCAGTGGAGGTCGAACCTGGGTCGGTGCAGTGGCAGTCGGATACTATAGCCACTGAGCTGCGTAGCACAGCTGCTCTGGAAGGATCGGGCACCGGCAGAACGTTCCGGCGGGGTCGGTGCGACATCGTTCCGCACGATTGCTCCCCTCATTGTCGTCGTGCATCGTGCAAGAACCATATAAGGTAGTGCCCGTGCGGCGTGCTCGTTTGCTCGGTCTTGCCACAGACACACCTCCACGTGGGAGGTGTGTCTTGTACTCACGTCCAGCGCGCCTGTGTGGAACGTGCCCCTCTGGGAACACCAACATCATCGAGCAAACTAGAATTTTTTTTTTATTGTCAAAGCGCATAAATTAATGTGCGGCCTAAATGACATTTAGCGGACGATTATTGGTGCTGTTAAAACTTTTGCGCAAAATATGAATCTTGGTGTAGTTTTCGCAAAATAAAAGTCCATACTCGCAAATTTATTTGCGAGCGATAACATCTCTTCACATCTCCCCCAACAGACGAAAACAACAGTGACAAATTTATCTTAAAATGAGCAATAAAAGATCTAGATTATTCACGCAGAAACTAATAAATTAAGAACTTTAGCCATACCGCTTCCAGCCTTGACCTGAACTCCAACATACTATCAAGAATACGCGCTTACAAGTGCTAAAAGAATGAAGTGTCATGGTGCATTGTCCACACTTCATTGGTTGGATGCCCGATGTGAATGATAATGTGCAAAAATAGGCAAGCGCAGACACCTATGCAAAGAAGTTACTCGCAGCGTGTTCTTGACGCTCGATTGATTTGGCCGGCGCATAACCTTCGTTAGAAATAATCTCAAGGGACGAGGGCACGTGTCCTTCACGTGTGAAATGAAAGCACAAAATATGATTAATTAGCAGTTCAACGGAGCAAAGTGCTGTTTCGTACAACGGTACATGATCACTGCATGGCACTGTGAAAAAAAAAAAAGAAAAGAAGAGGACATTACGATTGATGGTTTTAACTGCAAAGGATGTCATCAGTGTGTTTTGGCCTCCAAAACGCGGAGCTGCACAGCGTCGTTGGAGGTCAAATACGCTTGAACAAAAAGATAATTATCACCGTGCCATATGTGTACCGTGTCACAGCTCCGTTTTGGTACCTTGTTGCTGGGTGTGTTGGGAAAGGAAACAGCTTGCAATGTTTAAAACAACGTTGTGCAAAGCGAGCTTAGCGAAGCTTCTGGGTCTGTTGTGCAAATGTGGCCGACTTCCTGTTTTCCTGCTTATACATATAGTATACAATTTTTTAGAAGAAAAACTTCAGTGAATTTTAAACTTTTTAATATTACAATTAAGGGGAGACCTGGGTCTCTGGAGCAAAAAAATTCCTAAAAAACTGTTTGCTGGGAAATGGCCATCTTAAAATTTACAGCTATTTTTATTTTGATCTGCCCAGTTTCTTATTTTGAAGATTAATATTTGAGCCATAATATCACTTCATAGCTATGCAGGCTGAAATTGCACTGAAGGTGACTCTCATCAAAACACTTTCTCAAAACAGAAATTTTGGACTCTACAAATTCTCAGCCTCTAGGGCAGATAGAAATATCACTTTTTCATCAACATCTAACTGAACCTGTAGAAGCATACAATGTTGGAAGCAAATTTTCAAACTAAAGTATTGTTTTATTGCTTGGTAGCTACGCATTGAACACTGGACTTCAATGCATTGTAAAGTCACTAATAATGATTCAATCCAAAAAGTGCTTCCACTATTGTGTTATAATATAAATAATGAAAGAACAAGAACACAAGGACAGACAAGACTATTTATAGTCTCGTCCATCCTTGTGTTTCGTGTTCTTCCCATTATTTATATTATCCTTCATAGCACGCTCTGCATTCCAAGTAATTCTGCATTCTTCATAATTTGTAGTTTCGGGCCATAGGTTAAAACATGATTTCATAAAAATGAATTTTCACTATTGTTTTTAGAATAAAAAGGTGAGTTAATTATTATTTTCCTGAGAGCTAACCCATTAATAAAAAAATATCCAATATTTGAGATTAGCGCTAAAATCAGAACACGCTTGTGCTGTTTCGTTGGGTTTGATAAAAAAAAATATGGCAGAAAGCTCCAGGACCAGTTTTCCACCTTAACAATTGTAACAATTGTACTTGTAAACCTTTGCCATACGATACTTGTGTCAAATATCTAAGATTATATGTGGACGAACATTTATCATGGAATCGTCATGTGGAATTTGTTACTAAAAGACTACCTGCGGTTTCAGCATATTTGTACAGGATAAGAAGCTTGTGCAGCATAAAGATAAGACTACTGGTGTATAGGTCGTTATCTGAATCTATCCTAGGATATGGAATCACTTTATCTGGGCGCTGTTCTCCATACAAGACGAATGCAATAGACAGAATTTCGAAACATATGGTAAAGAACATTACATATGGAACATTAGAGATGGAAGATAAAGCAAAGAAGCTCCAGATATTTTTTTTCTAAAAATTTTCATAGATATGTTACATTTATAAATTATTTCTGATTCTACATTCAAGGTTCCAGTTGACAAGCCTACGGACCTAAGGCGTAAAGAAAGGTTTCAAATCCCCAGAATTTACACACGGTATGGAAAAAGATGTATAACTCGCTATATTCCCACCTTATTTAATGAGCTTACTGAGCCTTTAATGAAAATAAATTCAATAAAAGTACTAAAAAAAGAAATAAAAAATTGCCGACTCTCATTAACTCCATAAACACTGTTTTACTTTGATCCCTGTAAACTTGCCTCATAATAATTTTTATTAGTTGTGTTAATTTTCTTTTTGTCGCATTTGGGCTCTGTTTTGTATTAATGTTGGTGATGATGGCCGCATTATACTCGTTAGATTTTTTTATCTTGCTGCATTGATATGTATTTCGCTAGATTGACTAGTCCTACACACAAGCAGGATGCTGCTTTTGTAGGCCAGCATTATTTCTATGTATTTGTAAAGTGAATAAAAACATTATTATTATAAACCATGCAGCAGAGATATCAAAGCTTCTATATGGTGTAAGCTTTCCAACATAAAGATAGCTTTTTAATGAAAATATTTTTATTATATTGTTATCTTTACCGTATGAGTACTATCCCAAGCTCCTAGCTGTGCCAATACTTAGGCATATTTGGACTTTACTTAATCATATCCATATCTTTGCTACGGTTGTACTGCAATACCGACAAAGTTGTGATCCAAGCAGACGATTCCTTTCCCACAGATAAATTGCATGAACTGATTGTATCAATGGAATCGTGTTAGGAGGAAAGCAGAACATAATGTGAAATGCAGCCACTTGCTCTGAAGGTGGTAGTCACTAGACTCACTCTTTCGCCTACTCACTCTCTCACAAGTCATTTTTACATGCTGTGCTTCTCAGAACTCTGGAAAACGCTGGTGAGAAGACACGCCATTTTTTTTTCAAGGTTTTAAAAATTTATGTACCATTCTCGTTACACCTAGGCGCGGCAGGTTTCAGCGAATCTCCATCTCGAACGAGGTACAGACGCGCGTACAGTGTTAAGCGACACCGCACGAGTTGTAAAACCTGGCGCTCTTCAAATTACGTTTCAGTGAAAGAAGAAGGGCTGGTGAAACTCTGGAAGGGCCTGCCGCTGGCCATCTATCGACATCTGAGTGAGTATCCTTCTGCAAACAGGAAGCGGTATGACAGAGGCCGTTGTTGATGTTCTACAAATTGGCCCCCGTTCCGCACTGTCTCGGCAAAGGCAGTGGTAGCGGAGAATGTATTGCGTGTCGCTTTGCGGCAGTCTTTGGGTTACTTTTAAAAAGTAATTCGTCACAGTTGCAGTTACTTTAAGAAAAAAAAGTAGCGAAGTTACCGTTAAAGTTACCACAATGAAAATGTAACTAGTTACAGTTACTTCAAAAAGGTAATGGCATTACTTTTTAATTACTTGTTTCATAACACATTACCCTAGTTAAGATAACTAGGTTTTACGCATCACCTTCACACGTGGCTATAGCCAGATCGCAACTCGTGATCAACTACGTATTCTCAAGTTGCCGCAAGGCAAACATGGCACTCGAAATGTCGGAACACATCATCTGGAAAGGGCGAGGAATGGCTAGACTGTAATCGTTCAATGATACCTTAATTCTCAAGAAACTATGAAGACTAGCGACAAAAGTAACATTGTTACTTTCATCGTTACTTCAGAAAAAGTAATAATACTGCAGTTTCAAGTTACATTTTAAAAAAAGTAACGCTTACAGTTAGAAGTTGCCGGAAAAGTAACGAGATTACAGTAACGCATTGTCCTCGGAGGTCTGTCTACCCAATACTGCTTCGTGGTGACGTTGCACAAACAAACTCGATACGCGTGCCTCGGTGGCATGAACATGGAGTCACTGAACGAAAGCCCCGTCGAAGCTAGCACTCGAGTGGGAGTGGAACGCAAAGTTTGCGTCTCTTGCAGTGGCACACTTTAGCCTCGACCCTGCTATTTCGCGTCTCCCCATTTCCTCCGAAGCACGTGCTTGTCCTTTTCTCTCTCGCCTCCTGCACACTCTCTCAACATATGTGCGAGCACGCTTGCTCGACATCGACATAATGAGGCTCCACTGTCGGATCTTTTGTGTCGCCTGCCAGAGGCTAGCACAAGGCACAGATTTGATGCCAGTGCTGCTTTGGCATTCGACTTAGCACAAGCTCCAGCTTATTAACACAGTTGCGTCCAATCCGTTTTCGCGCGACACTCTTCCATTACAGGGAAGCACTGGGAGCCAGCCACACGACACATTCCGCAGTAATAAGATCGAAGAAAGGCACACATCACGGGACAGTGTGGGCTAACTGTGGCTGGTTTTCGTGCTGCAGTATTTCAACGTTGCATCTACAACGCTTTGCCTAGGAAGCTATGCTGTCCGACTGAATTGAATGTGGCGACTGCTTTCGAATGTTTGTCCTCGATGAGAGGACGGTGTTGAGTTCCCTTCTGACGTTGCTTTGTTTCTTGTCCTATGCTCAGTTTACAGTGGTTGCCGGATGAACTTCTACGAAGGGATGAGAGACCGCTTCCTCAAACCAAAGGACGGCACTCGAGCTCCTCTCTGGTAAAGGTGCCACGCAGTTTGTTGTCGGTGTTCTGTTTTCTTGGTAGCTGATATGAACAGCATATTTTTTGTTAATTATGCAATAGAACGTCGTTGATACATTTTCATAAGATCACGATAAAAGAGGCATATGATCCGAGAAAACGAAGCTAACGATAACGCTTTTAGGTGTCTAAATATGAGACAGGGAGAAGCTCCTGCACAGCCGCTGCTTCTAGCACAGTGGTGCAAAGTGGGGAAGCTCACACATGTGCATGGCGTGCGATTACGAATTTTGAACTCGCGTGAAACGGAGCTACTAGTGTACATAAGGGAATATAAAACAGCGCAAAAGATACGAAAGAGAAGAGACAAACCGGTTTGTGCTCTTCCCTTTTGTATTTTTTGCGCTGTTTTATTCCATTATGTACAATGATTACCAACTAGCCCAGCCATCAACCTTATTACAGCTGCCAGTTCGCCGGAGAAAGGGAGGGTAAGGTGAACGGGTTGTTGCGGAAGCCTTAATCCCTTCTAAGCCTGGCTGAAGGCCACGCCCTCTCGGTAGGAATGATGTAAGTGCTGTGCAGAGAGACAAAAGGGTGAAAAAGAGGGGTAGCAGATCAAAACCAAGAGGGTGGCGCGACAGAAAACACCGACTGAATCATATGGCAGCTTGGATACAACAGCCTTGAAAGGCAAACGCAGCAAACGGGAAAAAAATTTTACATATATTCCTATGGGTGTTGAACAGGACTGGTGTTTCTGAAGGTAACACAAACACATAAACCAAGAATGTACCAACATGGTTCTACATTTCAATTCCCACCCAAATCAATCAATAAACACTCCTAAGCGAAGCATCTCCGAGACACGGAATGGCCATTTGCCGTGTTAAGCCTCACACTGCATAAACAGTGAGGAACGTAGCTGGAAAGCAATAGATGCAGGCCGGGGTCCCAATCTGTCGTCGTAATGGACGTCCTGTTGGAGCGTGTGCCTTGGCGGTGAAGAGTGATTGACACGTGCCTGTCAATTGTTCTGACCCAGGAAGTGTGTCCTGGTGGGAGTCCTGGCTGGAGGACTGGGCCAGTTCCTGGCCAGTCCGACAGACCTGGTCAAGGTGCAGATGCAGACGGAAGGACGCCGGGCACTCATGGGACTGCCGCCCAGGTGGGTCACAGGAGTGCGTGGCGGCACTTGTCGCACCTGGAGCGTGACAGATGCAGTCGTATGCGGAGCCAATCTCCAAGATGGCTGTGCCTACCGGGCGGATACAAAACATCTGTTTCAGCAAGGCTACAGTGCATGGAAGGCATCTCCAACTAGTGTGTTCAGTCTCCTATTCTGCATCCAAATTGGTCCCCAACTGGCAACAGATGACCTCGCAAAGCCGGAGTGTCATGCTGTCGGATGTCGCGAACCTGGAGGTTGGTCGTGGAAGTTCCAGCAAGAAGCACGAGCAGTGGTGTGATCTGTCTGAGTCATTTTGGAGCATCAAAAGAAACTTTCGGAGCATATGTTTGAAATTCAATATTATTCGTATTACTTCAAATATTATACATAGATATTAATGTGTTGGCCCGTCCATCGGAAGACATCATCTATTTTGCCTTCCCACTTCTGGGCAACTTTTTGTTAGCATCAATTGCACGGCAGGTTTGATTTCCTCAAACAGGGAAATAGCTGTTGCGCGCACACATGCCGGGTGCGACGACAATATGCTGAATGATGAAGGACAGTATGAACCGCTTGTGAATTGTTATTTTAGGTACAGAACCAAAGGTAAACCAAATAGTATATTCCATGGAAATCATGTTAGAACAGAATGATATTGAGCACCCAAGTTGATGTTTCATTAAAAGGCACTGACAAACCCCCCAAAAAATTTTTTTAAATTTTTTGCCAGGCAATTTATTATGGTGGCAGCAGACTACCCAATCAATATTTTATTAAAGTGTCACATATATTTTTAATGAAATCAAAAAATGCAACTGCTCCAAACCGAAACTGGACTGGGGAGGCAGAAGAAATTTAGAGGAGGAGAGAGGTGGCGGAAGTCACGTGGTTGTGATACTTTTTTCCCCCAAACAACACCTTTGCAGCTTTTTAGAAGCCACGAAAAATGGGTATTATATTTCTTTTCTATTTTTAATATTGTGTGCATGCCTTCGATGACCTATGACTTTGATTACATTTGGTGGTTGGTGTCTAAACCATAAAAAACGGCCCGTGACCACGGAGAAAGAGAGTGAGCGCGACTCAAACCGGCCAGTTCTCAATCGGCTGTTTTCGGTCGAAAAGGAAACGAATTTCGAGCCGCAAATTGTTTTTTGGGTAGTTGGTCTCTCATATGTGATGCACAAATAAAAACCTTGGCGAGCATAAATACCCTGTTAGTGTCCCTCTACAGTCCTGAAGGTTGTAATCAAACTGCAATTATTACTTCAGATAAAAGCGAAGCTTATGTCATTTGATTATTAACGTTAATTTGAATTTATATGCACGACTTCATGATAATGAAAATCAGAATGTGAATAATGAACAAGCCTTGAGAAACGATTCAGTTGAACTCGTTAAGGTTATTGCCAAGTTTCCATCCACTCCCTGAGCTAATTAAGTTTTAATTTACTCTGTTCACTGTGCCATCACACAGATAGAGCATATGTGAAGGTAATAACTAAACCAGCGAATCGATATAAAAAATAAGCTTATAGAGAAGTTAATATAAATATTCCTGTAATACGCAGGTATCCTTGCTAAATCTCAAATTGGAACAAAAATCCATCAGAATATTGTAGTCCTATTGTACCGTAAAATACCGGGCAAGCGCCCACTTAAACCTTGGAGATCATTGCAAACAATGGAGGATGGGCGCTTGTCCGGTTTTACGTATAAATGTACTGTGCATATTTTTACAGATCTTAACAAATTTGGTAATGGGCGCTTAATGTGGAATTGGCGGATGCACGGTATTCTACGGTATGTGCTAGCCCAATTTTATTCAGAATTTTTTTACAGCGCGGCTTTCCCCTAAGGTTGCGCTGTGGCAAAGCAGCGTACGAAAAATGGCGATGCTTCCTCCGCGGTTTTCGCTTCACTGCAGTGCACCAGTGCACGGTGAGAAGCGTGCTCAAAGAACCTAACCTAACCCACCAGGACTGACTACGAACGTGAGAATACTACTGTGCGACTTCAGAGTATTCTCAGTGTTTGACACAGAGATCAAATGGAGTAATACGTCATTTGAGGTGATAATCGAATGTCCCCCAAAAATTGGACAGCCTACCACAATGGTGCGGCCGTGTAGCGATCCTGAGCTAATATAATTTCAGTATTAATAAAATGAAATTACAGTGGTGGAACTGACAAATGGTGATTTGGAGCAGCTCTTGTAGCAGGGAACAACGGGTTTTGCAGCAGAGATTCCCACTTTTGTAGCAAACAATTTTGAGCTTTCATGTCAAAATATTTTATACAATCTCTTTAAAAGTTAGCCTGTGGAGAAAACTTCAGTTGTTGGAGTGTTGGGAGACTATTTAGGTATCATACCTACAGGGGACCTGGCCACTGCAGATATTTATTTATTTATTGAACAATCGTACGCCGATAATTTTCCAGATGTTTCAGTTAACCTATTAGGAGTACAGATGGCGTCTTTGGCCTGTGTTTGACGTAAAAAATGTTCTTGGATACTTTGTAGAGGGTTTGTATCACGGTGACGGAACTGTCGCAAGTTCGACATCAAACGGACACGTTTGTGTTGAATGTGTCTCACGCTGCCCTCGCTTGTATTCAACCTGATACTGTTCTTAGATCAGCTAAGCGGAGCACATAGCTACTCTAACTGATCACAACGAATAGCGACCATTCATGCGATCAATGTTTGCATAAAAACCGATAACTCCTCGTTAGGCATGCGCAAACAATGGATTTTGGGTTCGAAGCAAATTCAAAGGTGAATAGTGGTTTCGGCCAAAGATTTTTAATCATATATTGAATAGTTGCTGTGCCTTTCTCTATGCCTTTCACTACCGTTACACCATGCTTAAAGAAAAATTCAGCTGAACTCACAGCTCTGTTAAATTTAATCTAGCTATATTTATAAACTGTGGCCTCAGATAGTCCAACGCCTATATTATGATGGCAAGTAAATGACATATTTGACATAAAATTCAACCTATAAGTAGGGCTCCGTGTTTTCGGAGTTTATTTTTCGTAAAATTCGCAGGGTGTTTTTCGGAGTTTATTTTTTGCCAAAGATTCGGAGTTTATCGGAGTTTATATATTTTTGATTCCCAATTCTCTGCAATTCGGATTTTAATTTCGCTGTGTTTCCTATTAAAAATAAATAAATAAACAATAACCGAATGTAAACGTATGCCAGATAAAAAATAAAACACGCTTGTATCAATTGAAATATCTTCAGCTGAATTTGGCATTGGTGCCATTGCCATTGGCAATACCATGACAAAATCACACACAAGTGGCGCTTCGATAAACGCCGATACCTTAAAATCAATAAACTCCCGGAGGTAGCCGCTAGGAAGCTCGTAGTCATCCCACCCTATTCCATCAATCTAGCCCTGCGGCCGTGCGAGGTGGAGTGGTTAAGGAGGTAATAGAGAGTTTGAACTGCCTCCTTCCCCAATTTGATACAACCGTATGGTCCATAGCTTTCACTGTTACTAAAACATTCCCTTTCCTTTCTCTAAATCACAAATCGCATGGCCCAAACTGGAAACCAAAAGAGTGGCTTTTGTCGTGACTTAAATGTACAATGAACGACCTGTTGCCCTGAATCAGCCTTGAAGAGACAAGCGGCAAGACCCCTTTGACAACGGTCCGAGATTTCAAAGATAATTATGGTGGAATTTTCCCAGGACCATTCACTCTGTGTACTTTTTTCTTTTGCATTGGGGGGGAAAGTGGCATTGACTCATAAATATTCTGAGTTTATTGGATAAATCCGAATTGACCAAAATTTTACCGGCGGTGTTTTTCGGAGTTTTTCTGATTTATCCGAAACACGGAGCCCTACCTATAAGGGAGCCCCACCATACCTAATTGAGGGATATATCTTGCTATATGAAAATATTTTCTTCAGTTCTTAATTAAAACAAAACAAGCACATGTAACGAGGACAGGTTGTTAAAACATCGCTGCCTAACATACACTTTTGCATAAAAGTCACAGCTGAGGTTTGAATATTTTACTGCAAGATAAATATCGACAATCGCAATGTTTTCTTTTTTTTTTTTTATCACACTAGGCGCGTGCGTGTATTATATCATTTTGAAGGTGCTTTTTTCGCCTGACGTGCGCGGCTGCGCTGCGGCGAAGCTAGTCGCGATGATCGTCGGTGTCAGCTCTGCTGGGTGTTGCTTCTCCGCAATGCATCGCGCGCTTAAGGAGAAGCGCACTCAAGGGGCTAACTCTGCCGCAATCAACACTTCGAAAAGTGTGAATATTGCAGTTAATTTTTGAGGCGAATATCAAATAGCGTATAATTTGAAGCTAGTATTTAATAATTCAAATATTCGCGCAGCCCTGCTTTTGCACATAGTACTTAGGCATCCGAAAAAACAACAACTGTACTTCCTTAATTTTCAGTGGCATCGCCAAGAATGCCTGCCACTTGCCACACTTTCCAGTTTCCTTTTTGAGAACAGCTCCCTTTTGGCAAAGACATGGCACAAATTGTGCACAAATACGGCCTTTGAGCTAGCACGTAGCAGGGTTTTCGTTCTGGCACAGTTTAATGCAAATGGCGCTGCAGTTCCACCACTGAAATTATGTCTTGGTGCAACGTTGGTGCGAATTCATCCCATTTTGTCTAAATGTAGCAGTATGTAGTGGGGCGAGCACTTTGGCGCAGCAATCGCATCCCTGAAGAGCAAATGTGAGTCACCGTCATCCGTCACGGCATCCTTCTGGCTGCCGGAGCTTCCATGAACTGGGAAGCTGGAGAGTGAACCGCAGCAGAACAGGCGTCTGCCACATCTACCACTGCTGCTGCGACACTGCCAGGGTTGCAGGTGGCACGACTCTTTTGTGTCATCGTCGGGCGGGAATCGAGGCACCACATTTTTGGAGCGTTAGACGCACCAGTTGGGGACGCGTTCCATTGCGAGGCTGAAATTTTAGACCAGTACGAAGAGCACCTCCCATGCGGCTCCTTCCCTCATGTGCGTGCTTGGATTGGATTGTGGTCGAGATGGACGAGACCATGATGGTCGCAAAAATCGACGCCAAGGGTACCCATGAAGAATTTCTGGATTCACTCACCTTTGCAACTGATCATTGGGAAAGGAAGTAAAGGTTCAAGTCTGGAGTAGAGACCCTCGAGGTCATATGAATTGTTGGAAGAGTGCTCGTAACATTTGAAAGTAAAGCTTGACAATGAATACGAGTTCAACTTACTCACTCTTAGGCACCCGCATGGATGAGGCATCACCAACTGTATCACGTGACTTAAGTGGTCACATGGAGTGTGGTAGTCGCTACCCAGATGTCAATTTTGCTCGTCACACAATTACTTTGAGTCGGTGGTCAACTAACCATCCATTAAGCGGGTGCCAAACTAGCCCCGGGATTACGGGTGAAGACGCGTAAAAGTGTACCAAGTTTAATTATACTACCCATCAGCCTATTGGTGAAATCAAGACATTAGTTGCAAACCCTGATCAGGTTAATGGGGGGACACTGGCTAGAGATTGAACTTCTGAACTACTCAAGTGATTGGAATTAATTTTGCAGGGGAGATTGAACGTCAGATGTAGGTGTACTGTACAAGCTTTCAGCTCTCTAGGACAACTTTACACACCTGCATAAGAAGATGTGTCACGCTTTGTAAAGAAATATGCAAATGAAGCTATTAAAGGGACACTGACAGGGTATTTACTTGCCGAGGTTTTTAGTTGTAGCGTGACATATGAGAGCCCAACTACCCAGAACAGGATTTGCGGCTCGGGGTTCGGTTTCTTTCCGCCCGAAAACTGCCGATCAAGAACGGGCCGGTTCGAGTCTCGCTCACTCTCTTTTCCGTGAGTCACGGGCCATTTTCTAAGGTATCGATGCGACCACCAAATTTAAAGAAAGTCTTTGGTCACTGAGAGGCACACACTCAATATTAAAAATATAAAAAAATATAAAACCCATTTTGTGGCTTCTAAAGAGTTGCAAATACGTTGATTGAAAAAACGTTACACAGAGAACCGGAAGCATTCTGTGCGTGCGTCGTTTCGCGTGTCATGGGACTCGCGGGGACTGCGAGTGCAGCGACGACGGGCGTGGGGCCTCTACTTCAGAACTGTCGTTCACGGTACTGGCGAATTCTGTCTTTCTCCGAAGAAAAATTTCGGACCGATCAAAAGAGCTGATATTCATCCCGTACGACACGCCCGACCAGCAAGCCGATTGTACGAAGACGTCGCCGAGCCGTCGTCCCTTCTCGTATGTATGATCTCTATGCTTCTCGTGGCTGAAGACATCGCTTGCTCAAACATCACGCACGAAGTGCGTACTTCGAGTTGAATACGAAGGCGTACGGTTACTTTATGAGGTGCGAATGTGTTCAATGTCGATGGTGCTGCTCGACTTCAAGCCGGGAGTGCATGTATTGAAGGAAATCGGCAGCAAACTTGCTGCATAACTGCACATGATAGAGTTCCTTCAGTAGCTCAGTGGAAAGACGTCCGCTTCACACGCAGAGGGCACGGGTTCAATTCCTGGTGTGGGTGTACCTTTTTTTTTTTTATTTTTTTGTCAAGCATTTTGCGATGTTTACATTTCTTTTTTTACAATTATCACAGAAAAAAAAAAATTGTTGTGGACGATACTTCGCTGAACTGAATGGTATGGATTCCATTTTTGACACCTGCGAACTCAATGTATATCACTTTCCACAAAATGCAAGGAGCATATGAATCGGGTAGCGTCCGCTTTCCGAGCTTCGCGTAATGGTTCTACAGGAATTGCAGCCAGCCATTGATCCCGACCCGTTGATCTTTCGGAAACTTGTGCACTCTGGCCACTTTCAGATGCAGGACATGTGAGAGCAACTCTTCACGCAACATCTTGGGAGTATTCTTTTCGGAGCTGATCACGGGAATTCACCACGGCACTCGGGCACTCACTACTAATTGCCAACACTTAAATGTACAAAACAACTCATCTTGAAGTACAGAACAGCGAGCGGAACAAACATAACTGCAAAGGAATACCACGGCGAAAGAAACGCATTTCGTCTGCTACAATGCTAAGTGCAAAAGAGGAGAGAAAAAAAAAAACCGCACGGTTGGGTGTAGCTACGTGACTTCCGCCACTCACGCTATCCTCTCCACTTCTCCCGTTTCGGTTTCGCGCAGTTGCGTTTTTTGGCTTTATTAAAAAAATACGTGACTCTGTTGCAAAATATTAATTGGGTAGTATTCCGACACCATAATGAATCGCCTGACAAAAAAGGGAAAAAAAGGTTTTGGGGGTGTCAGTGTCCCTTTAAGCGCCATTTTGACTGCTTGAATAGAAAGTGGAGAATGTGGGACTTTGGGCTATCTAGCTTTTATAACTGAAATGTAAATATTTTAGGAAGTTATTGCCTCAAAATATAAGATGCATATTTGTCCTGTGTCAATTTTTTGAAAACATAGCTCTTTTTTTCAATGAGGAGTTCAACTTAAAACAAAGTAATGTAGATAGCCCAATTCCCCAGTAAATTTCAGTTCGGAAACATCTTGATTGTGGTACGAGAATACTTTTACCTTCGAGCAAAAGATTCCTTCGTATGAAATTTTGAACTTTTTTACTTTGTTTGCTGCCTCACAATGTGTTGAAAATATTTTATATCAACGTAACCATTTTGTGTATGGTTATCAAATTTAGTGTAAGGGTGTATAATTAATTTCATAAAACCCCAAACCTCAAAATTGAAAAATTAATTTTTTAAAAAAGATTGAAAATTTAGGTTTATGTGTCTCTTTAAAGAAATGAACTTTAGG